>JASANF010002444.1:0-45520 GCA_030248245.1 Trissonchulus sp. WLG1_4 | reverse complement strand
TGAGAAAAAACTGCATAGCCATAGTATACAATGGCAAAGTTAAAACAAAATAGCACTTTTTGAATCAATCAAGAATCAATTTTGTTGTGTTGTTATGAGTAGGTACAGCTACGCTTTTTTTTCAGTTGACACTAAAACGAAAAAAAAAACGAAAACGAAAGTGAATTGAAGCGAAGCCAACTTTTTCGGCTTGCGCAACCAAGTTTTGAAAAATTTGACGAGTAGAGGATAAATGAAGGCAGCTGCATTTTGCTTGTGTATTCAAAGTTTACATGGCGGGGGGTGTTCTTTTGAATTGACTTCAGTTACTTGTTATTTATTTGTAGTATTTCGTAACATTATCCGTAAATTGAATTAATATTTGGCCATATTGATACAATAACAGTGACTTAACACTATTAAGTACAAACAGTACGAATTAAAAATTTAAATTTATAAATTAAAAATTTAAAAATTTTGAAATAATTTACAGTTCTTGTACCAAATCTGTAATGTTGAATTAGCGGACAAAAATTCTGAACAATGTATTGGTATCGTTAAAAAGTAACTCATTATTTAATAAATTTTTAACGCCTATTTGACGACACCCTTTGTGAAAAACTTATAGAGTGCATTTGTCCTTGACCTCAGCTGTTACTAGACCTTTTGTCGGCTCCAAAGTTCATGCTGGGCAAGCTGTCAAAAGTTGACAGCTAAAGAAAACGAAAACGAAAGAAAGAACGAAAATGAAAGAATACGAAAGGGAAACGAAAACGAAAACGAAAATGAAAACGAAAGAAATATCAACTGAAAAAAAGCGTAGCTGTATATATATAGTAAGATTTCCGTTTAAGTAAGAACTGACGTTTAACAGTATGAATACACTGTCCCGCATGAACCACTCAACTGGTCATGTGCGACCTACTTGGATATTTATCCAGCTTACTTTCGATTGATATACAGCTACAATTTTTTCTACATAGTTGACACCAATTTAAACGAAAACGCAAAAGAAAACAAAAGAGAAATGAAGCAAAGCCCTTTTTTTCAGCTTGCGCAACAAAGTTTAGAAAAATTGACAAACAATAGTCAATAAAAACAGCTGCAGCTGCAAGTTGTTCAGTCATCCAAATGATTGCATGGTGGTGGGTTTTACTCTTGCATTGACCTTAGATACTTATTTTCCTGTATTGTTTCCTAAAATTATTCCTAAAGTATGCACAAATTGATACAATACTATCCGAAACTTGACACTGTAAGTATTTTTATTAGTACAATCAGCAACAAATAACAATAATTTCGGAAAATAAAAATTTAAAAACTGAAACTGAAACTAAACTTGATCTGTATGAAAATGAAAAACTTGATCTAAATGAAATCTGTAATGTTGACTTCGCAGTCAAATGTTTTGAACAATGTATAAGTATTACTACAAAGTAACCCATTGTTATTAGAACCTTTAACGGTTCCAAAGGTCATGCTGGGCAAGCTGTCAAAAGTAGACAACTAAAGTGAACAAAAATGAAAGAATGTAAAAAATTGAAGAAAAACGAGATGAAAACGAAAACGAAAGAAATCTCAATTCAAAAAAAGCTTAGCTGTATTTTAAGTGCTAATTAGTAGTTAAAATATTACAAATTGTTCGATAATAACATCACTTAGTCTGAGGCAATCGGCGACGAAATAATTTTTTTTACTTTCATATGTTTTTTATCTTTTTGACAACTTGTCAAAGCATGAACTTCTTTGTAGATCCACTGATCAGTCGCCTGCGCTGAAATTACGGTATGGAGAAGATAGCATTACACTTACTAAATACATACCTTACCTTTGGACCTAACCCACCACTATTGACCCTACCTTTGGTCCTAACCCACCACTATGCACCATCCCAAATTTATTTTGTATTAATTTAAATATTATTCTTTACAATTCTGTTTTCTAATATGGTGTAGCGAGTGGTTCGTCGTTCATTTTATGGCCGTAACTACCATAAGCAACCGATCCATGAAACTATAGGGAACCAATCCAGAATTAATTGTAACTTTTACATATTACATACTTATGTATACAAGTTTTTTTGCTACAAATGTGCTGATTTTAAAAAAAATATGGAGTCATTGCATAAAGTTGTAATTTTGAAATATACAGCAAACAATCTGTTGTCTCTTATAGCGGTCAAATTGGCACAATGTAGTTTTTTTCGACGCATTGCACTTTCATATGATTCTCAATGATAATATTTTGGCGTCCATAACTAAACTTTTATCTGCATTTTAAAGATGGTATGTATAGCATTATGCTTAACTTTTACCGGCACAACATGATCCCAAACTGTAACACTAAGGGGCTGTTCACAAATTCAGATTAACTGGATTAGATTAACTAAATTAACTACAATATCTCGACATAGAATTTTAGTATCTTTCCAAGAATTTGCACGTTTATGCACTTGACACAGAGGAGCAACTGTGTAAAATTCGAAAAAGGGTCTCATGCTTCTGTGTTGAGCTATTTCAATTAATTCAGTTAATCTAATCCAGTTAATCCGAATTTGTGAACAGACCCTAAGAAAAATCTGAACTCAGAGATATTTTCTTTTGGAACGTTTGTTATAACATTCTTAATACAATATTACGGCATGCAATTGAATTTATTTGTATAATGTGCAAACACAAATAGACAAAACACAAAATATACCAAGCACATTTGTAAAGTGTCGCTGGTTATTTGCAAACATACACACACACGATAAACTCAGAATAAAACTTGTGTAACAAAAGATACAAATATGCTCTGTGAAGCAATAAAATACAATGGTTTCAGAATACAACAGCTTAAGTACACAAGTGTGAGAGTTTAATTCAGTCGATATATAACAAAGAACTTTGCTTAAGGCTCCGTAAACATGGCTTGTTTTTTAACGTTGCGGCGTTATACTAAAAAAGCGTTAACTAATTAATGTGTGCATGAATAGGTAAATTAAAATTAGCTTACACTCTCAGTAACGGTACCAGAGACAGCTTTCAACCTATTCACCGTCGAAATGGAATAAACAAGCCCAGTCTGCGGCAAAACCTTCAGTAAGCTTCAAGCCTAAATCTTAAAGTAAACTGACCCGAGGTCAGCTAAAACCTGTTGTGCAGCGCTAAAATGATTGTTAACTTACTTTTTCCTGTTGGGCCACAGCCCAACAGGTGTTTAATTTTGATTTTGGATTGTTAGTGCGCTGCTAACGTTGAATTGCTCATGTGCGGAGTTTGTTTTACACGTCCGCCTCCGTCAAATCGCACCCGTCTACCTAGTTACTTACCTTCCTGGCTTGCTTCTGTTATTGTACTGCCTTTGCAATTTCCGCCGTTTCACACTACACAGTACAGTACACAGGCATGGTAAATTACAAAAAAATTGCTTTCCCCGGAATCGATCCAACAGCCTTCGGTTTATGAGTACAATAGCTTAACCACTATACCATTCTGCCGTCTTGTAATTTGTAGCTAAGAATGCCTACTAAGACTTATTCCATAAGGTGCCTATGTTACAACATAGTTTGGAAACTTTGCACGTGAAATTTTAACGACATACATGCCTATTGAACGAAATTGAAGGTTTTGCAGTCTGATTAGCAGACAGGTTTACTACGTGACCCTTGTGCATCAAAAATTACATGTTAGCTGTCCCAACAGGTTTACGATGGCCTCTGGCCAATGTACTTGAAAATTAAAACTTTTTGCTTACTGAATGTTTTTGCCGAAAATTGGGCTTGTTGTTCGAGAAATCACTAATTTTCATCACCTTCAGAAGAATACGTCTGACATCAAATGCAACGGTACCATTTGATAACACTGAGTCAAAACATAACTGTGAATTTGCATATATCAGTTGCAAACACACATTCCGTTCTGTAAAGTCAATTATCTCTGTTGATGTCTGCGTTCTACAAAATTGAGTATCATTTGCTGTTTCGCATAGTACTTCGTTGTCGTTCTTGCTGCAGAGTTTTTGTGACACATACAAATTCTGTATAGAGAACGAGCTAAACAAACGAACAGACACCACTTGTGACTGTTCACTGCAACTTTCTAAGCTTGAGAAATATGTGACACACGCACTGTCACAGTACAGCTGCAGTTACACAAACACACTGAGAAGTAATGCCACACAGACCAAGCGTTAATCTGGAAAATCAAAATTAAAGACCTGTTGTGCTGTGGCACAACAGGAAAAAGGAAAGCAACGCTCAAAGCCTACTCCTAAAATAATGATGTGAAATGTACCTTCTTTGATATTACCGACAGCAAATTCGTACGCGGTTATACGGCGTACGGTACTTCTATCTACCACCACTGCTCGCTCTACTACCACTTCTGTCTATTACCAGTTTCATCTAACGCCATTTCCATTTACAATACGTTACATATTAGCTACATCGGTTTGCCTAATTGCGAGTTGCACTAACTGTTACGTTACCTGTTTCGAAGGCAATACCTAAGTGCTGGAAAAATTTCAGCCGGATCGGTCAAGTATTTTCTGAGATACCCCCGGAAACCCCCCACAATTCACGGACTTTCGCTCTTTTTTTTCCCAGAACTTTTCTCGCCGGTAGTTCATCCGAGCGACACCTTTTTTAGTTTTTCACATTTCGTATAGCTTTGCTCAGGTGTTTCCGTGAGATGCTGTGCTGGGAGGGGTGAAACCCCTTTTTTGGGGTCCAAAAAATGACTAAGTACGAAAAAGTTTAGCACACTTTTTAAGAAGTTGCGCAAAACGGCCAGTCATGATCTTTTGCATGTGAGGTGGTACAGTAGTGGAATAGAAACTAACATGGGCTTTTTTTGAATTTCGGCCTATAAGCCCCAGGGCATGCCCATACCCCCCGGCACGTGTATTACGGGGGTAGGTTCGCTACGGGCAGTGGAGCTATCATGGTTATAGCCGGAGGTCTGTCGTTTTGTATACGAATATAACTCCCATATGCTGTGCATTCACTGGTATTATCACTTTCTTGCTCAGATGTTGAATAGCCCTTAGACGGTACCCCCCCTGTTGGCTGTATGTCATGTATGCGCGTACGTAACTTCACAGTAGAATAACTAGGTTTGCTGTTTGTTTTTCATGATAATTCAATTCAATTGTAAACTGCGAACATATCATATTAATACCCATTGCCCCACAGATTGCCCCCCCCCCAGGGTGTTCCCAAAGGGGACTCGGGACCCCTTTGCACTTTTGGGGTAAAATTTTTTTTCGAGTTTATTGTCAAAAATTTGGCTATAGGGGTAATTTGGTGTCCTGAACACGAATCTGGGATTTATTTTTGCCTATACCCACTCTGGACACCCATGGCCCCCAGGGTGACACCTAGGGGGTCAAAATGGGTCAATTTTTTCGAATTTAAAATTTTGATGTCCATTGGGGTAATTTGACTCCCTGAACACGAATCCGAGGTTCATTTTTGTCTGTGACTTTCGTGAACTCTCCTCTCCTGTCTAAAGCGGAAAAATACTTAGACTGAGCTTATAAAAGCATTGGTACAAGACTTTATTAACCAGAATATGCAATTCGTGTGAGCTCGTCAAAGTAGGTGGACTAGGTATACCTTTTGAGATTAGGAATATGATCTTTGTAGGGCAGACACTGTTTTCCGCACCCTATTCGCGCGAACTTACAGCCCGTTTTGGGTTTGTTTTAACTGTATTTTCTTATTATTATTGTTGTAAAGTATATATGCTTGATAAAAAGGTTCTGTGAGATAACACTGATCGTTTGATCGAAATATATGTATATGTACTAGTAAGCATCTTACTTCATTCGACTTATTTCATTCGATCATATTTAAGTTATGCATATTGTGTTAGATGTGTGTAAGCTACAGTAGGAACAAATCCATAATCTGAGAGTCCATAATCTAAAAACAAGAGCTTACAAGAAACTGCGACCTAAATTGACCTATTTATGGCGTGCAAATACATTGGTGCGAGGTAGGGTTTTCAGCGTCCTTGTCAGCCGAGAACCTTAGCAATCCCTGGCCGATTGTTTGCAAACCCCCGAATTATTTCAACCGTTCAGCCAACAGTCGACATTTCAGCTAAAATATTTATGAGTGCCCGCTCTAACGTTTTTGCCATTTGCCAATGTTGAGTTAGTGTAAAAAAGCCTCTATGTTACATGAGCAAATGATATATATAATTTAGCTGATGGTCGCGCGAATAGGGTGCGGAAAACAATGTCTGCCCTACGAAGATCATATTCCTATTCTCAACAGGTATACCTAGTCCACCTACTTTGACGAGCTCACACGAATTGCATATTCTGGTTAATAAAGTCTTGTACCAATGCTTTTACAAGCTCAGCCCAAGTATTTTTCCGCTTTAGACAGACAGTAACCTATTCTACCCAAGGAGCCGCCCGACAGGGGCATTTTTTCTTACTAGTATATATATACTGCTTCTAAAAATAGAATTGTTAGGAAGAGTATGCTACTGAATGTACCCTACTGAACTATGTATTGTCACAATTAATTAAGCCATAATTGCGGGGAGAGGGGCTACAGGCTATCGTCTAACACAAACCGTAGCATAAAGTGAGGGAACCCACTTACTTGATGACGTGGTCATGTTCCGTTCTTTTCTATTTTTTAAGGGGGAGCTTCTCCCGACGTTTGACGTTTGAGGACTTGAAATCAAAATGAATATACAACTACGCTCTTTTTTCAGTTGACATTTCTTTCGTTTTCTTTTTCGTTTTCGTTTTCGTTTTCCTTTAGTTTTCTTTCATTTTCGTTTTTTCTTTCGTTTTCGTTTTCTTTAGTTGTCAATTTTTGACAACTTGGCTAGATTAACTGGAAAATTTATCAAAGCCGACAAAGGGATTCGTAGCAGCTGAGGTCAAGACATCTGCACCTTAAGCGCTTTGCAAACAGGGGGCTATGTTTGCACTTTGCAACTGCGCAATGTTACTCATGCCAAAATATTTTTATAATTCCTGAGACCGACTGGTTTTTCAGGATAAATTAGTTAAAATTAATAAACTAAATATATTTGAAAAATTATTATTTCTATATTCACACTTTTTTACATTTTTCATTCTTTTCAACTATTCAGTTAAAATTCAGTTTTTCTCCATTTAGGTATGCATATTCTATATTACTATTTTTTTGCACATGTCGAATAATTAACTATAAGCAATAAGGAAATAAACTGAACATTCAGCACCCTCTTCGATGAAAATATTCGAATAAATTTGCAGCTAGATTCTGATACAGCTGCTCATAATTTGTCTTTTGCTCGTCATTTTCGCAAAACTTTATTGCGCAAGCCGAAAAAGTTGGCTTCGCTTCATTTCAGTTTCGTTTTCGTTTTCTTTTTCGTTTTCTTTTCGTTTTCGTTCATTTTAGTGTCAACTGAAAAAAGAGCGTAGCTGTAAACGAGAAAATTTGCAGTTCCATTGAAAATTAAAAATTTTGAATGTACCTAAACTTCAAATTTTTTCTGTAATCGATAACAGACCTTGTTCTCGTTGTGTCAAAACTTGAGGGGTGCTTTTCCGCAAGTTCAGGTCTGAGGAACTCCCCCCTTCACACCCCCATGTACACCTGTGAATAAAATCCTGAAATTTCTGTGCTGTGCCTAAATTAAGGCGCATCAATTGGGTACCCCAAAGACACGTGGTCTGAGTTTAAAGTGACGACCACCAAAACAAACAGCCAGTTACATGCGTTGGGCCAATTCAGAGTTGGGCCATTTCAGAACTCATCTAGGAAAGTCAGTTAAGATTTGGATGTAAGTGTATTCACTGGTGTTTGTTGCTTTTTGAAATACTGTAATATGAACTGTCTTAGGTCTGTGCTAAAAATTATGAGCGCATATGGGTTAGCTGAAGAGTGTAGAATAAATACAGCAGACAAAAACACCTGCAGTTCGTCTGTCGCAGCGGTGGCAAAAAATGAAACCAACCAGTAGGTTGCAAAAAACGCTGTAAAAATTGAAAAAATAGTGATAAATTGTATGAACATGCGTTTTTCTTGTTTATGAAGATTCGTACTTGCATGTTCTTTAGTGATTTGCTTAAATTTTATCAGCGTTGCCGTATTTAGTACCACAGGTATGGCAACCGTAACTATGTCTTGAATTTGCCTGATTCGATAAAAAAGTGACGCACAAAACCCGTTATTACAATCAGTAAATGCCAATTCGCGTACCAGCATTTGTATAGTACAGTAATACATGCCGATGTTTAAGCCTAAGTCACCCACATAACAAAACAACACGATAAACACTACCGTTTTCGCATTAAAGTAGTCCTCATAGGTTTTGGGCAAAAGAACTGCTAGCAATCTGTTTAGGGCGATAAACGGTATGAAGTCAGTTGAAACGTTGTTTATCCATGCGTGTAGAAAACCCCAAAACTGACTGTACCACCTGGGTATGTTTTGCAGGCCTAAAAAAGCAACCGGGTTGACAATTGTGAAATGAAAAATCAGGCAACAAATGTCGGCAACCCCCATTCCAACGATCAGAGAGTAAAATGTGGTGTTGAAATGTTGCTTCTTGTTTTTGGCTATCACAAACAGAACAAGAATGTAGAGAAGCAGACTGACTAGCGCTATAAAATCAACCAATAGGAATCCAGCAATAACGATGCCGTTGCGTTGAAGAAACGGAACGGTTGTGTAGTTCAGTGGCGCACACATTTTGCTCGGAATTTAGTTAGGTAAAAACCTGAAACATAACATCAACTTTGTTTTGGAGGTCATATTGCAAACATTTCATACAGTCTGGTCATAAACGGTGTTCTCAGAATTAATTTATGAGTATGTCGCTTAACCATGTACAGCACCGAACAAAATTTTTTGCTGCTGATTCCGGGGTCAAAGCATAGAGCTTTTTGAGTCCGAAATCACGTGACTCCGACTATGATGTGACTCGGACTTTGTAGCAAGTAATTTTCGTCGGTACTGTATTCCCACACTAGTTTGAGAACTTCTAGTCCCAAATTGCTGTCACTATCTC
This sequence comes from Trissonchulus sp. WLG1_4, assembly GCA_030248245.1. NCBI lineage: Eukaryota > Metazoa > Nematoda > Enoplea > Enoplida > Ironidae > Trissonchulus > Trissonchulus sp. WLG1_4. The sequence goes on along the minus strand of JASANF010002444.1, from coordinate 36,530 downwards.
AAAACGGTCACATTCTATCACGATTTATTATACCCCATACTTGACCAGTTCTTGAAGGTCAGGAAGACAACGCCTCACGAATCGGCTATTGGCGCTATAGCCGGGTTTTGACTAGGAATCGCCGGATTCTCCGGCTATACTTCTTGTTGCGCTGCAGGCCACCTTAAAGCCCTATTGTTCAATTATCAATAAAAGAGGATTACATTGTTGCCTGTTTTGCTAACAGATTAACAGGTGAAGTAAGATAATATGTACCTACCTAGTCACTACATACGTGTGAACAATTATTTTTGGCCACGGGGTGTGTCCCCCTTTTCTTTTTTCAATAATTTTCTATGTACCTTTATTATTATTATGCTCTATTGACTTAGTCTTGGAAATCGGTAGTTTCAGAACTGACTTTTAAGAACTAGATATAGCCGAGCTATAGCTGCGGCGAAACAGTCTAATCGGATATGTGTTCTGAAAATCGACACAGTTATTGCCAACTATAAAAGAATAAACAGTGTATTTTGGTTATTGGTTATTATAAGGTTATTGGCGGCTATAGCCAAATCCTCACTTCTTAGGGGTCTCTGTTGATTTCAAAAATAGCCGTAGCCCAGCTATAGCCGGGTTTCTTCAGTCAAAACTTGGCCATTTGCAAATGGCCAGAATACCTAGCCACGGCGAGCTATAGCTGCGGCGAAACAGTCTAATTGGAAATATGTGCTGAAAATCGCCACAGCTATTGCCGGCTATTTTAGACTAATCAGTGTATAATAATTGGCTATAGCCGACTCGCCGTTTCTCCGAGCCATCTAAAAAACCGTGATACATTGGAAACGTACCCTCAAAATCTAGTAAACTGTTTCACAGGATTTCACCTAGTTTCACATAATGACTACTATATCATGAGTATTTCTTGAGTATTCGAATGAAGTCAGTTGGTGGCTGAGTATATACATATCTAGCATCGTGAAACAAACACTAATTGGCGTCTGAAGCTTTTCCACCAGCCAGTGATGGTGCAAATCCCGGCCACAGTTTGGACAGTGCGAAATTGAAAAATTCGGAAGTAAAGGGCTACTGCTTATACCGAAGCCACATTTATGGTTTCACAATTGATATGATTGTAAAACTTGTCATTTGTTTGCAGCACTAAACGGACGGGTCATTCTGATCTGTACAGCGCTGTCAAGCTGTCCAAGTTTACCTACCATACTCTTCCTATTATGTACTATTGCTTCTATTATATAAATGAATTTTTTATGAAAGCTGCACAAGAACTGTTTTAGAGAAAAAGCAAAATATATTCAACTGTATGTATTTCGTTAGGTGCTCGCCAATTTAAGGGGAATAGGTATGATTCAAATTACTAGAAACTTCGATAAAATAATCTTTCTGAGGAAAATGATTGTTTTTGCTACTTTCGCTTTTTCTTTTTCCAATTACTTAGAATTCTTTGTTTTGCCACTGGCTGTAAGTATGGTGATGATTATTTTAAGTTATATTATTAATAACTTTCAATGTTAGTAGACATTAAATAGAAAAACACAACGCTTTGTTCTTAATTGAAAAAAGTAGTCAGAAGCGGAAATTGCTTTAAAATAGTTGCCTATAGGAGTAATAATGTCAACTCGAAATACAGTTTTCGATGTACTTGCCTTGCTTGTATAGAACTTTGCTACCAAAATGTTTACTGTTCAGCTTTATAGATTGCCTTTGAAACGAAACTATTTACACAACCTGCGGTGATAATCTTGGCACTCATGACACATCGAAAAAAAGAGGTATATCTAAATACAAGTTTTAGAAAAAATAATTAGTGGCTAAATGCCATGTGAGCCTGACTTTAACTGTAACTAACTTGAATTGAAGCCTTGGTCTCACTTTAACGTCAAATTTAACTTTAATAGTCTAACTTTTTTGCCCTAATATTTACCAGTTAAAAATATGTAAGCAAGAAATGAAAAACTAATGCGGCTAAAAATCAAGGCCCTAATAATAGAGAAACTAACCCTAACCCTAATGCCCCTAACCTGAAGAAGTCCAATTCCTAAAGCCTGAGCCGCCCGAGATATATACTAACTAGATTTTCACCCCGAAATCATAAGTTTTTGAAAAATTAATCCTGTACAGCTAATGGTCAGTTGCACTTGCTCGATAACTTTGTGACCAAATCGACTCTGAAACTGGCATTAATCGTTGTGCTCAGGTTCTAGCAGTAAAATTCGGCCCATTAGCGAAAGTGTGTCTAATTTTACAAGCAGCTAAACTTGATTTTTCTCTGGCCTTCATTTTCAAAAATAGCTTACAAATTGGACTTAACTCTCTGCATAGCAATTACTATTAAGACATCATTAGCTTATGATCATTTTTACTGTTCTAAAAAAGGCAGTCGTTTTATTTGTGTCAATTTTTGTTTTGCTAATTGTAAACATGGCCATGTATATATACCTTTCCTTAATTGGATGAATGTTATGCATTTGAACCTTCGAACATAGTCTAAGTGTCGAATCATACCTACAGCCTCATATAGGCACAAATATGAATGAAAAAAAAATATGATTATGTAATAACACGATGAATTTTTTAGCAGGCTGAAATTAAAGAAACTGTCGTGTCATTTAATTTAACTTGAAGGGATCAGAATTTCATTGGTAAATTATGTAGTAAATTTCTAGCGAGTTTTTGACTAAATAACTTAAAATCCAATCTTGCTAAATCCATTTTTGGATCAGGCTCCAAAATTGGTTCTGCTTAGTCACATTTTAATGACTGCATTTGAAGAAATTCAAACACCTCGAATATATTTTATTATATAAATTATTCAAGACTACGCTCCCATTATGTATAATTTAGGCTTTAGTCATCTTTCGAAAATTAAAAAAAACTTGCTGCTTAAAGTGTTTCAATGAAAGGTCAGAGTAACAAAAAATATAAATGGAATGTAGGTGTAGAAAATGTAAACGGTTAGGTATACATTTCATCTAGTCAAGTTTAGTGTCCTACAACACTAGGAATCTCTACTTTTCCGGATACCTAATTTGCATAATAACGTACGTGCATTCTCGTATATAAGGCCGAGACAGTCACTGCACAGTCAGTTCTTTACTTTACCGTGTACCTGCGCACGCACTTTATTAGCGTGCATTCAGCCCGAACCTGCGTTTGTTTTTATCTGCAATGCCGCGCAGATCCCTTCGCTCCCCGGGTGAGCTGTCTTCTTCTGATCGGTCCCCCAGTCGAAACTCACGGTCACTAAGCCGCTCGACTTGCTCTGGGGAGATAACCTCGTCAGAAGACGAAACTCGCCGAGCCGATAGACCCAGTCCTGCTGCTGACGACAGCCGGTCGACTAGTTAGGCAATGGCCAACAGCGCAAGCGAGCGCTCACCGTCCTCACGCCGTCAACAGCATTCTCGAAGTCGGTCACGCTCGGCGGCGTAATCGCGCTCCAGTTCTGTCAGCAGGTGACCCGTTCGCAAACACGGACGGCTCGACCGCCAGCTATCCAGACCACCGGCGTCCGTTGCTCCGGCGGCCGAAACAGCACCGTCGTTTTTTGGGCGGGACAACCCGTTCCCGGCTCCCCAGCCGCGCTCAGTTTTGGAGCAAATGCTGCCAGAAACGACGACCACTGCCCATCCCACCCTTAAGGTTACTCCTTGGGCACTCAAGCGCTGGCAGATACTCGCTCGCGAACAATTGACACCGGACAACGCCGCGTACGGGAAAGTAGTTCTGCCGCCGCCCCAGCAGAAGTGGTTTACGCCCCCGGAAATTATGACGACCCACCGACGCATTATGGAAACTGAACGAAAACAGGAAGAAGACCGCCTGGTCGCTTTCCAAGGTGATATCTTCACCGCGGCGCGAGGTTTGGCTGCTAACTACGGGGCAGCGGCCACTTGGGTGGAGAAGATTCGGGGCAAAGCGGCAGTCAGCAACGGTAAGCGCTCGGTCTATTTCGACGCTGTTCGCTTCCGCAGCAATATGGGCACCGTCTTACAGCTACTGGGGTCCGCGGCAGCACGGGTGTCGTTCAGGCGCGCCAATACTTGGTACGCTCGCAGGAACGCGAGACGTACAATTGGAGCCGCGGAAGCAATCGCCAAAGATTCTGCCTCCACAACGACAACTTTATTTGTAAACGAGGTGCAAGGCCTGGCCCCGATTTATCGAAACATCAAATGTTCGTCGTTGAAAATGTTCGTCGTTGAAAAAGCAAATGTTTGTCGTTGAAAAACAAATGTTCGCCGTTGAAAAACAAATGTTCGTCGTTGAAAAATCAAATGTTTGTCGTTGATCATGTTCGTCGTTGAAAAAACAAATGTGCGTTGTTGAAAAACAAATGTTCGCCGTTGAAAAACAAATGTTCGTCGTTGAAAAACAAATGTTCGTCGTTGAAAGTTAGTCGTTGAAATTGTTCGTCGTTGAAAAAGTTTTCAACGACAAGCTTTGGTTTTTTAGAACATTATTATGTTCTAAAAGACAAAAGCTCGTCGTTGAAAAAATTTTCAACGACGAACATTTCAACGGAGCTCAAGACATCCGTTGAAATATTCGCCGTTGAAAATTTTTCAACGACGAACATTTGTTTTCAACGACGAACTTGTTTTTCAACGACGAACATTTGTTTTTTCAACGACGAACATTTGTTTTTCAACGACGAACATTTGTTTTTCAACCACGAACATTTGTTTTTCAACGACGAACATAACACGTATTTAAAGGACAAACGTTCGTCGTTGAAAAATCAAATGTTCGTCGTTGAAAATGTTCGTCGTTGAAAAAACAAATGTGCGTCGTTGAAAAACAAATGTTCGCCGTTGAAAAACAAATGTTCGTCGTTGAAAAACAAATGTTTGTCGTTGAAAGTTAGTCGTTGAAATCGTTCGTCGTTGAAAAAGTTTTCAACGACGAGCTTTGGTTTTTTAGAACATTATTATGTTCTAAAAGACAAAAGCTCGTCCTTGAAAAAATTTTCAACGACGAGCATTTGTTTTTCAACGACGCACATTTGTTTTTCAACGACGAAAATTTGTTTTTTCAACGACGAACATTTGTTTTTCAACGACGAACATTTGTTTTTCAACGACGAACATTTGTTTTTTCAACGACGAACATTTGTTTTTTCAACGACGAACATTTTCAACGACGAACATTTGATTTTTCAACGACGAACATTTGTTTTTCAACCACGAACATTTGTTTTTCAACGACGAACATAACACGTATTTAAAGGACAAACGTTCGTCGTTGAAAAACAAATGTTCGTGGTTGAAAAACAAATGTTCGTCGTTGAAAAATCAAATGTTCGTCGTTGAAAATGTTCGTCGTTGAAAAAACAAATGTGCGTCGTTGAAAAACAAATGTTCGTCGTTGAAAAACAAATGTTCATCGTTGAAAATGTTTCGATCAATCCAAAATTTTCAACGACAAACATTTTCAACGGCGAACATTTTCAACGACGAACATTTTGCTTCGATAAATCAGGCCCTGGTGTGTCCGCAGAGGTCCGCAGACGAAAGAGGCTGGCAGAAGAGGACAAGCCAAAAACTTCAAGGGTGAGCTATGTACAATCGTCAGTGAAGCTATCAAACATGTGTGATTGTTTAGAGACAGTCAAATCAACACATAACATTTGTGTACACCCCTTCAAGCTTTGTCGAAAAGATAATTCTTATTTTATCTATAAGCCCCAGGAAGGCAACGCACGTGGCGCCCCTCAGGGCGTATGCCCAAAGGCAACCGCCAACATCAGCGAAAGAGGGCGCAAGGCCCGATCCGGCCAAGCCGTTGTCAATGATTCCACGGTGGTCGGCGAAAAAACTAGTTCTCTTTGGCCAAGGCAGCCTCTACAGATAATTCCTAACGCGGACTTAGCGGTACTGTTCACATTACCACTGAAGGCATTAGGTGCCATTGACGTCGCTGCAAACGACCCTAAAAAGCATACCATGGTTGTCAGCTTCCACCCAGTAGGCGCCCGGCTGGCCTATTTCCGGGAAAGTTGGTACAGTTTGACAACAGACCATTTAGTTCGGCAAATAGTTGGTGGCTATCATATCGAGTTTAAGATCACACCACCCCAAAAGACTGATATAGTCACTACTTTTTCATCTCAAGAGAAGCAAAAAGCGTTCGATGCAGAACTTCAGGCCCCGTTGTCTTAACGAATCGTTAAAAAAGTACCACAAGCCGATGTTAAGTTTTACTCAAACTTATTTGTCATTCCAAAAAAATCAGGTGAGAAACGAGTGGTAACCAATCTGCGCCCGTTAAATCGGTACGTGCAGTATAAAAAATTTAAAATGAAACGACCAGAGCACCTTATCCCACTGATCCGTCCAGGGGATTGATTTGTATCAATATACATTAAGGATGCATACCCCCATATCCCAATTGCCAAACGACACAGAAAATTTCTAGGCTTCTGTTACAAAAACGGCTACTACTACTATCGGCGCTGCCATTTGGTATAAAATGTGCCCCACGTATATTTACTAAGCTTCTAAAAGTTGTCGTAGCAACGTGTCGGGCCGAAGGCATTCGACTGGTGATTTATTTAGACAATATCCTGATAATAGCTGACAGTCCAAACCAGTGTCAACGCTCCTGTCACTTCGTCTTAGCACTCCTACTGTATTTGGGGTTTAGTCTAGCCTCGCCGCAGATGTCAACAGCCTGCAATGTCAATATAGAGCTATTTTTTACCACCGGATTCGGCAAAAACTCTTAACTCTCCCAGCATTAATCAATAGAGTTGACATTTGATATCATAATTCTAGTGGTAACTTCATAACTTTGCAATTTCTAGAAGACTGTATGTATGTAATTTGTATGTATGGAAATTGTAATGTGTTTAGTCTTTATGGACACGTATTTTGATAGATACAATTTTTCACTGTAATTTTTTAATTAATTTTCAAATATATATTATTTTTTGTGTTATTTTAATGATTTTATTTCAATTTATTGACTTAATTTTAGTAGCTTTTCTTTTTGCTTCTATCTGAATTTTTTAAAATTAACAATTTTTTCATGTTTGGATATAAATTATCATTTTTTTGCCAATTTCAATGACGGTAGTTTATATTTTTGGAAAAATTTAATTTCAATCCTGTGTTTTGTGAAATTAATGTATCATTTACAGTTAATGATGAGCTAAGATTCAAAACAAGTTGCGAAATTCCAACCAGGAGATTAGCAAACAAGGATTGGAAAAGTTTGCAAACGGCAACAATAAGTTTGCAGACTTCCACCCAATTTTTATTTCACCCTAAATTCGCTGAAAGCGCCCATTAAAAGTATTGCATATACGTAGTTTATTGAAGGAATGGTATGTCCAGCAATACAACCTGTTATAATCTGAGAACAAACATATATCACATCTCGTTTCAGAGCTCCTATAAACTAAACAAGCAGCAATTTCGTGCAAAATTTATGGAGTTCTTATCCATGGCCACGACCAGGCTTGGGGTCTGCACCAGTATCAGTAATTTTGAATGCAAATCATATTCGGTAGAAGCTAAATCACTTGGAAGAATTTGCTTCAAAGGAAGTTAAACCTGTCGCTACCCACTATATTTTTAATATTTGGAATGATTTAGGGCCGATTTATGCCTATAGCCGTATGTCCATTCAGCTGACCAAATTGCGAAATAATCGACACTAAGGGTAGATTTCACAAAGGTGGTCTAACCAAACCACGGCTTCACGCACGCCCTCACATGACCCGCACACAATCCCGCTACGAAACACAGCCCGATTCGTTGCGAATTTCCTGGACTTTCCTAAACCATGGTTTTAGCTCAGCTGAAATTTCAGCAAAACAGAGACCTGCTGTGCTGCAGATTTTAAATTTCAGCTGCGCCAAAACGATGGTCCAAGAAAATCGACGAAACTCGCAACGAACCAGGCGACACTTCGCAACGAAACCATGTGCAAATCATATAAACGCGCACGTAAAACCATGGTCTAGTCAAACCACCCCTGCGAAATCCACCCTAATAGTGTAGAAGTTCAGATCGTGGCGTGATTATTTCTTAAGTTTGTAGGTTGAAGGGACATATGTAGGGCTGTAAGCATGAATAGACTCCTGTAGGAAGATACAGTCTTGCAATTTACTTGATTCTTTAGGGCAAAGCTTCGCTATTTTGGTAACGAAGTACCAACCAGAAAACCAACTGTAAACTTTTTGTCATACCATTCAATGCAAGAATAATAAAATTTTGCAACTCGCAATAACACATAAACATTCAAAAATCGGTGAATACAGACCCAAAACATTTTTTTGGAACTTTTTTAAACTTTTTTGTGCTAGTTATTTTAATTACATAAGTCATGTCTTAAATTGAGAATTTTTTGGCAATTCACAGCACAGAAATGTGTGGCACTGACAGGTTTAGACCTAACGGTTAAATTCTGGTAAAAACAGCCTAAATCAGGCATCATTTATTGGATAGCCGCATGCAGAACATAGCCTTTTAACTATTTTTGCTCGTACCGCTACATGGTCGAATTCATACGTGGGTACTGGGTAGTTGGCAAATTCTGGGTGGGGGGAAGTATATACTAGTTGTTTTTCAATATTTTTGAGCTGCTGTATTTTACTTATTAGTTCTGGATGGAACTTTGCCTGTTTTATAAGCTACCTGTTTTTTACCTGTTTTATAAGCTACCTAAACAAACTTAAAATTACTTGAATCCATCCCATAGTTATTGAAACAAAAAATGTCGGGTGCTTTGGAAATAAAAAAACACCAAAATTAAATAAAAAATACTTAGTTTGCTATTTTTGGGCCTACAGTAACCCACGAAACTAACACCAATAGCAACAATAAAAGTTGGCTAGCTGGCCATCTGGGCCAGCTTACACACAAAACACGATCACACATAACGGTAAGTTCACACACAAACACACACACAATTTTGTCCAAGCGATTACACGTAACACGTGTAATTCGCTAGGGCAAATCAAATGTAAGGTCCTGTCGCTACTGTGGTAGCGACAGGAACAAGCCCAACCTGCGGCAAAACCTTCAGTAAGTATTAAGAATTATGTTCAAGTAAGCTGACCAGCAGGTCAGCTAAAATCTGTTGTGCAGCAGATAATTATCTTATTGTAAAATGTGTATGCAAAAGTTCAATGCGGTTTTATGCAATCTTACAATGAGTTGTTTATGCAAAATCTTACAACAAATCATGTAGGAATGGGTTGTTTTGATGAGTGAGAAGTGTATTCATTCTTTCATGACCAAAAATGACTACAGTTCGCAGGAAATATAAGATGCTGCCAACAAAATTATCTGGTCAAATGTTGGTACTATCAGCAATGTGACACACGCACACTATGTGACACACATGAACTAAACAAACGCACATTGACATTTTTCCTGCTTACAGTGTAACTTTTGCACTAGACAATGATGTGACGCTCGAGCAGTAGCTCTAATATGCGAAGCAAACTAATGCACAGACGTACATTGCACTACAAGCCCAGTGTATTCCGCCAGAAATCAAAATTAGAGACCTGTTGTGCTGTGGCACAACAGGAAAAAATGACATAATTATCTGTGAAGCAGTCAACTTTGGTAAAAATTCCTCAAACCAAAACTACAAACTAACGTTGTATTATTCATTAAGTGCATTAATTCTTCATAAGTATATATTTTCCGGAATTGCAACAACTGTGTAACTTATCTTTAAAACTTCAGAAAGGTTTCCCTGGCGTAATACTAGGTAAACGTGAACTTATCAGTCATTGGCAGTAAACTGCTATTAAAAGAGCCAATTTTTAGAGAATACTTGTGTTATAATGGGTTTGCTGTGTACTATAACTCATGCTATAACGCGACCCTTTTTATTTCCTGTTGTGCCACAGCACAACAGGTCTTTAATTTTGATTCTGGCGTTATAACACTAAACTGTGCAAGAACTTCGTCTGTATGCATGTTTTACTTCAGCTCAAATAAGTATGTGCGTGTGTCACCTAGAATTACAGTGGTAGATTACACTGAAAGGCTGGTAGCTCAGTAGAACAAAGCTATGTATCTGTAGTGCAACGCTGAATAACCAAATGAATGATTTTAGTGGACCAGTGCATCAGACTCAAGCTTTCAGTACCTACTAGTAACTCAGCAAACATTGCTAATCTAAACTTATTTCAACGTAAATTCTGAAAATATATATTGATTAACGAAATGATTCTAGATGAACCAAAACCATAATAAGGCTGTGCTGTTATCTTACGCTTCTAATCACAGAGCACCAATTGTCATGTCCACTTAAACGATTATTACCATGCCGAAATAGCACAGTTGGGAGTGCGTTAGACTGAAGATCTAAGGGTTCCTGGTTCGATCCCGGGTTTCGGTAACTTTTGAAAATTTATTCTAAATTTGCAGTTTTTTATAAGTTTGTCTTTTGCCTTATATTTATTTTCCCAGAAACTTGGAATAAGTATGCATTTTAAAATTTCACTTTTCGTTAGTTATTCAAGGCATTTCGTATTGGCCTCACCCTTATGAACGCGATGCTTTTTTCTAATTTGATCGCTGCGTTTTATTGATATCGTTTTATTTTTTCCTTTGAAAGATACATGCAGACTAGAAATTGATTTAATAAGCTCTTTAATCAAAAGACGCAGCTCATGACTTTTGAATTAAAATGGTGTTATGATACATCATTTTTTACGTTTGAGAGACTTTTAGCTTGTTTTTACACAAATTGTTGTAGGATAAAAACACCTTTTTGACGTAATTTTGTCAATCTTTTCCAAACACAGTTGAAGAATTGCTGAACAACAGGTTTGAGCTGACCCACTAGTCAGCTTACTTGAAAGTGTTGCTTAATGCTTACTGAAGGTTTTGCCGCAGACTGAGCTTGTTTGCAGTTTGTTTACATTATCTTGTGCTATAACAAAACCCAAGCAGTTATTCCAATATTTATTAGACAATTGTTTTGCCCTCAATTTGTCACCTTAATCAGTCAGTGACTAAGATTCAATCAGATTCGTAAGAACAAAATAAAATTGGGACAAGCATAAACCAATTGAACGTAGGAGACAATTGTAGGTATGTATATCTACGTCGGCTAGTTTCAAACAGGAGACTGCGGGAACTAGGAGATCGTGAGATTGTGGAATCAAGTTGTATACTCAGTTGAAAATGTCATATTAGTTTTCATGATCCGTCAAGGTATGGGGCCACCACCGATGCTGTGCGTAAAGCCCGCATAATTGAAACAAACTGTACAGCGACACTCCAAGCTGAAGTAAACAGTACTAGTATGTTAACTAGTTAACTACGGCTTTTCATGATACAGAACGTTTTTTATCATTTTAATATCTTTTTTATCTAAAAATTGCCACTAAATTTTGTAGTTGAGCAATGTGAGTAGATATTCAAGATTTTTTATCATATTTTGTTAACTAAGCCATAGACAGAGACATAGACATTTCATTATCGTTACAATTTTGAACCGGCGGCTCTTTATGTTGACAGTGACGAGACATTAACAATAAAATTTAAAAATATGCTAATATGGCACGCTGTGTACTGACCCATAGGCCCAAGCTACCACCAATGCTAATATGGCACGCTGTGTACTGACCCATAGGCCCAAGCTACCACCGATGCTAATATGGCACGCTGTGTACTGACCCATAGGCCCAAGCTACCACCAATGCTAATATGGCACGCTGTGTACTGACCCATAGGCCCAAGCTACCACCGATGCTAATATGGCACGCTGTGTACTGACCCATAGGCCCAAGCTACCACCGATGCTAATATGGCACGCTGTGTACTGACCCATAGGCCCAAGCTACCACCGATGCTAATATGGCACGCTGTGTACTGACCCATAGGCCCAAGCTGCCACCGATGCTGCTGATGTATGTCTCCAGTGGCATTGTATGATAGTCCTGCTGCACCAAACGATCACTGAACAGATACTTGCACTCCAGCATAATCCACTGACTGCTCGGCTCCACGACTTTGCTCTGATTCGCCAACACACGAGTCACCTTAGCTTTCAGGCTAAACCAAAAGATTATAAATGTTGACAGGAAGCGGAGGCCCCAGTTTGGAATCAAAGAAAGAAATGGAGGCGCCGGGAATCGAACGCGGGCCGCCCGCGTCGACCGCTGTCCGACGCAAATTTTTTCGTTTCATCTGGTGACGAAATTAAGCGGTACAAATTGAGAAAATTAAACGAGGCGGTCGGCCTGAGAGAATGGACAGGAGAGGAAACTAAGGGTCAGAACTGTAGAGGGGCTGTGTGGTGGAAATTACTAAAGAACTACTACACCACAGCCCTCAAGACTCGTAGGCTCTACCTTTTTCATTTTGAACATAACATAAAAGTTATTTTGTGTTTCTTTGATAAATTTTTACTCTTTCACGCGTAGCTGAGTCTATGTAACACACCTAAATTTTAACATTTCCGTTGCACCCATTTTTTCATAAGTTTTATGTAGCACGCAAGTCTCGACTGAAAATGACCTGAACATACATAACACTAGAACAGTCCAAATTGGGTAACTGAATTTGCAGTATGCAGTAGCCCTAGGGTTCCTTTAACTTGAACCAAATTTAAACTAATTGCATGATACACAGGCTCTACACGCAGAGTTTTGCAGGAACCACAATGACATATAACCGTCCGAAAAAGAGTTTTACAAAAGGGACGATTTAAGTTAATATTTAACTGTACATTACACTTTATTAGCAAAATTATAATACGACAATTAAACTCAACGTCAAAATAATAAAAAATTTAATTTAAAAAACTGGTTTGTCAAAAACATACATAACATGCTAGCACTATCAGGATTCAACTTAAGGCTTGTTTGTAATTGCGACATAATTTTTTCATTTATAAATATAAAATAAATAAATTGAGCAGCGAAACTTTCATGAGTCGCTGCAAATGTGCAAATGAGCATCAAGGTTCAGCAACCCAACACAAAAATTGTTTTTGTCCTTTCACATCGAGTTTGTGCTGAGGTACTGACAGCAGTTAGCCTATTGACGTCATAGGTACCTAAAACTGAACCATAATAACTTTAACTTTAACTTTAACTCGAACTTTAACCAAAAAGGTACTATTTTCCGCACCCACCGACTGAACGAAAGAGACGTCTGAATATCCACTCTCTCGCAGGTATCCTTGCAAACTGCACTACAGCTTGCCAGCATTTGGACGGAAAAAGTTTCGTTGTAGGTCATTGGCAGGTGCATGCAGGTGACTGTTTCCAAGGGGGTACACACGGGCCAGTGTTTGTACTTGTCGGTCAATTGCATGCCCGTCCACATGTTGATGGGGGTGCAATAGTGCGGGCAGTCTTTGGCTAACCGTTCATACACACACATCCCTAAAAAAGCGTAACAGTCAAAGTTTTTGAGCAAGGCTCGATTCATACTTAAGCCCGGTTCATACTCGTCCTCGTCTTTGTCCCTATCCTTTTGTCCTTGGGCGATTATAGGAAAACTGTCTGGCCAAGTAAGCCAGTTTTTGGCGTAAATGACGCTGGGGTCACTTGCAGATCTTACGCAAAATATAGCCGAAACGCTTGTGTCAATTCATCACAGCAGCTGACCAAAATTTGTCCTTGCCCCTGTTTCTGTGGCTTTAAGGACAAGTATGAACCGGGCTCAACAGCCGTATGTCCGTTCGGCCTGCAGAATGACGTCACTAGCAGCAAACCTAGTGCAGTGGATCAGTCAGCGCATGTGACGTCATCATTTCGTCATTTTGTCCGCTAAACGCACATACGGCTGTAAGTATGAATCGAGCCTAAGGTCAATAGGAAACAACATAATAATGTCTTGTGTCTTGAATCATCTATTCCTCTTTTCTCTATATGCAATCGCTAAAATCATTTCACATTTTGATAGATTAGGTCAGACGCAGACCTCATATGTATAACTATATTCTCGTCATATTTTAATAATGAATTTTCAGAAAACGTGACAGACTTATTGATAGCTTTTGATATAAATAACTCAAGTACTACGGTTTGAAGTAATTGTTTCTGTTTAAACAATATGTCTTTTATTGTGTACTTTATATTTAGTGTGTCTTACATCATATCTTATTCCTTGTCTTAAGTAAGGACAATGGATTTATTGTTAAGTCATATGGATTACCTAAATTAATTTTTTGATAAAGTAAACGGGAAAATAACTAACCATAACAACAGAGATAATTGATCTGTATCACGTCAATATCGCCAAGTACTCTTTTTAACGGATCCTTCTCACAATTGAACTCACGTCGATTGATGTACCGGACTCTTTTTTGGTTAACAACTAGAAATATTTAACGTCACATATAATCACCAACAGTTAAAAGAAAAAATTGTAAGAATAAAGAAAAGAAGAATGTAAACAAAAAATTTTTGGACAGTAAACATTTTTAAAACTTAGCTGTACACGACATACGATCGAAACAGAAGTATATACTACTATACCATAATTATTACTTAGTTCATTCATTCATTCTTAGTACCATTCATAAGCGTTCAATAACCAATAAACTAATAACTAATTATTATTATTTATAAATGTCGCTAATAAAAGTAGCAATTAATTATTATGTTTTAGCAAGCTCGGTGCCAAGACCTTACCAATGCGAGTGTATGTTTGCGGTGCTATCCAATAGAATTGTGAGTATTCATAATGTTTCGCGCCCAAATACAGTTGAATGCCATCCACCCATTTGGTTCCGAACTGACCATACATCATATTTTCCACAGGCAGTCGTATTCTCATCAGTAAACCTTAAATAATACAAACTAATTAACTTGGGTTTATCTGCTAACTGTTGTGGTTGTCAGAATAACAGCTTACATCTAATCGTTGCTGCATCAGTACCATAAGAAACCATAGAGTACTTTTTTTAAAATGTTTTAAACATTTTTTTATAAGCTTGCGAGTTTTTTAGTATATTGTTGACAAGACTACTCAACTATTAAACTACATACCACGCTGTTGTCAAGCAAACATACAAGCGACTGACGTACATATACCGAATTTCCTGTGCAGAGGCTAAAGGCCTATACACACGAGGGCGCACTTTGCTCCATAGCGTATGTCATAGCGCACGATGTGGAGCATGAGCGGGCCCACACGCACACTGCCGGTTGCATTGTGGCAAAATAATGCAGCAGGCAGTGTAAAGGTTTTAATGATAGAATGCGCACGCTCATGCGCTCTCATGTGAATAGGCCTCAAGTCTAAATTAAGTCCTCTCTGTCTCTTGCTATAAATAAATGATTCCTTCAGGGTTGATTAATACTCAAGTCCGTATAGTTGTCAAAATTACGGATTAATCAATTCACTGACAGTTTCAGGATCATATTATGTAGTAATTATTTCGTAATTTCGCCGGCTAAACAGACATACGGCTGTAAGTATGAATCGACCCTTAGGCTTAAAGCAACGTTTTATACCCGAATCGTCTGCGACAGTGGTCTGTGGCAAAGCGGGTATGGTTGGGCAGGGACCGACATCTAAGAAGTCTGGCTTGTTGAATTTGAAACAGTCACTGACATTATATTCGGGATACGGTCGCAAATGGCAGCTGTCTAACAAATCTGTCAGACGGAAGGACACATATTGCAGAAGATCCTGAAAATTTCAAACTATTTGGTGCAGTCTTGAGCTCTCAGAGACGCCGTGGAACAATGAATAAGAATTTTAAAGAACTGCTGACATAAAGAACGTTCATGTCGATTATAAGATGTTGTTGTAGAATTATTAAACAGCAATTTTTTTAAAATTACAAAGTTGTGTAATAGTATCTATGGTGTAAAAGTTTACTCAACTTCGACTTGACCTTCGACTTCAAGAAACCAAGGGCCTATTCCTTTACCGGACTAAAGGGTTAATAATAATCAGACTAAACGGTTTAAAAATTATGCTGAAAAATGCCATTCCAAAACCTCCGGATTAAACGGACTTAACTTTTAGCGCGCTGTTTTTTAATCGGACTAAACGGACTTGACTATGCACGCTCATGTTAAGCGTGCATGTTAAATACGTTTACTTCACTCACTGGTGGTTTTGGAATGGAATCAGATTAAAATTAAGCCGCTGACTTTTTTTAACTCGTTTAGTTCGTTTAACCCGATTTGCCATTCCTTAGCCTCGGACTAAAATAAGTCCAGTCTGTTTAATCCGGTAAAGGAATTGGCCCTAAGTATATTTTATTTATTTTGAAATAGCTTTTAAAAGTTTTACGCCGCAGGGTCAAACTTTCTCTAAGTATATACTGACTTTTGGCAGCAAAAAATTACTGCGAAGGTTTGCATGAAACTGCTAATTGTTTTATATTGAAATTTCATAGGATGTGTCAACACTGTTAACTTGATCGCTCAGCAAAAGGTCATTTCGACCGTTTACCTATGTATTTCTGCCGCAGACCAATTTTCCAGAGCTTTTAAAATATTTTAAAACTTTCAAATGTGGTAGAAAAATGAGCTAACCATGAATGGAGTACATTTTAGCATTAAATCGTGCCTTGATTAGGTACATAAATCTGACATAAAAACTAAGGTAAAGTTTACCATCACTGTCATGTTTTTCTTTTGCAAGATTTGTTTCAACATTCCATCGGCGTATTTCATGGTGTCATAAAAATCCACAACTTTCTGCTTCATGTCCTGGAAATTATAGTAGCCCGGCACGGTGGGTCGGAACACCATCGGCAAACTGTAGATGACCAAGTCATTATTGTCCAACGCTTCAAACAATCGTCCCTTGTGGAAGCTTTAACAATTATTGTAATTTGGTTTAGACGGCATTCGCCCTACGTATACCGCACGCGACAGAAATAGCAAGAACAGTTAAGACAAAGATGCATCGTACCACCGCCATTAAATACGCGGTTTCCTAAGCCACTATCTTAACCACTAAGCCACTCCAAAACTGACATCAATTTGCATAATATTTCCCGTATAGGCAGCGGCAGTGTAGTGGACTTCATTTTGCACTGTGCGTGCTCTGTATGTATTGCTATAGCTGGGTACGTACATTCAGTATGTCGACAACTACCACAGTGACCAAGTTATCCCTAGCAAGACTGTAGCCTAATGGATAAGGTGTCAAATCAGAGTATTGTGGGTTTGATCGCACCAGTGTTGAAATATTTTTGAAAATCACTAAAACTTTTACGTACGTATTTAAAACCAAATTACAAGAAACTTATAGGTAGCACTGTTTGTTGTGCTAAAAGTAGTTGATACGCATGTGTGAATCCCTAGTGCAGGTGCACTCGGAGTTTCACAGACACATGCGTATAAATCACTTATAATAGCACGCCAACCAGTGCCATAACCCATACTTATATCATGCCTGCCTTGAAAAAACAGTGCAATAACTATCGTCAATAAACTAAGTGCACGCGGCTAGATTCTCAGCGTGCATTATAATCTAATATTTCACTAATGTAGCCCAGTATAATTATTAACTTATTACACTGTATGTTTCAGAACAGTCATATAAGTATGTACGTTACATCACATTGTAGTGTACACTCAGCAACCATCCGCAATGGCACGTGAAGCCCGAGTGCATAACTCTTGCGCTGCGCGTACTCGTTCATGCTCTTGATGCTTCATGTAATAGTACCAAGAGTACATAATAGGGATTCCCTATTATGTACTCTTGATAGTACGTATATAAATTACTGACTGCACTTTCGCGGATGAGCAAAATTTATTTATTATTTCTCTCTTTTTTCAATTTATAACAATACATGTCTCTTTTTATTCCCCGTTGAAAGTAGTTCAAATCGAAACTCCACTTTTTTAACACAATACCTAGAGTAAACTATTCTACATAAGTAACCACAAGACTCACTGAGAGCCCGGGCATAGTGCCATTCTGGGCAATAGTAGGTCGTCCACTTTTTCATGGTACTTTTCGGAGGCCACTTGGTTTTTCAGAAAAAGTATTGTGATGTTAGACACATTAATAAAGCACAGAACAGTCAGAATAACGATGCACAGTGCCCAGAGCAGTTTCATTTGCGAGGGTCTGGAGGTGACCAAATCAGGCAGTCCATGAATGTAAGCTCGTGTGAGGCTGTAGGACAAGTTTTCTTGCTGTGCGGCCATTCTAAAAAGTAAAAATCGAATGAAGTTAAAATGTTAAGTTTAATAATTAAAAATTATTTTATTATATTACAGTTCTTTATGTTATTTATGCAAAAAGCGTTTAGACTTTCTCAAGCATTAGTATTTATAATACAAAACACATTATCGATATTTTGAATTAGGCAGCTGCTAGCTTAGTATTAACATCCGTGCATAAATAGGATACTTATAAAAAACTTCGGAGCCAGACTCAGTGGCAGTGGAATGACGCTCACATTATTCATATGCCGGATATTGCAGTTTTAATGTAGACGCATAGAAAATTCTACAAAAAGGCTACGTTAATAAAAATATTGACTGCCGGCATACTGACTAACGGGAACTTTTTTCCAAAAAACAGTGGTTTTAGAATCAATTGATTTTGTTGTTCCCGAAGTTTTCAATTTTAAAGTCCAAGGGTCGATTCATATTTAAAGCCGTATGTCCGTTCAGCCGACAAATTGACGAAATATGCGTCACATGCGCTGGTTGATCCACTGCACTAGGCTGCTAGTGACGTCATTCTGCAGGCTGAACGGACATACGGCTCTAAATATGAATCGAGCTTTAGCTGTAGCGGTCACGCCAGAAAGCAAAATTAAGACCTGTTGGGCTACACTCCATCTGAAAAAGTGGAAACCTACTCTAACCTACCTTTCTTGCAATCACTATTAAATTTTAGGTACAAACTAAGTCCTGTTTTGAATATGTTCGTTAATTACGCATGTTGTATAACTTTAATCGGCACAGTTATTATATTCACATTTCACATTTAAGTTTAGTATGAAACTACATTTTTCTATAGCTCAAGGCGGTAGTTTATGCTTCTGAAATTTCCTAATCTTGCTTCAATATTTATTGAAGCATTACAACATTAGAAGCAACTACATCATTAATAGCAAAATAAACTTTGAAGAATATAAGTTTTAATGAAGGTACTAACGTCGATTTTATAGAATACAGTTAACTAAATAGATCCTTTGGCTCCAAAAAGGGGCAAGGATCCATTTTTATGCCACAATATACATACTTTTTTAAATCCCTGTAATGATATTCATGCATTGCAATGACAAGTTGAATAAGAAGATTTTTATTAATAAATAAGAAACTTTACTGATATGAAACAAGTTAAGACTTACGAGTAAATTCATTGTTTGCTGGAGCAGCATTCAATTAAGACTACCTTTACTTGAAGCACTCGTCAATACAAATATTACGAACAATGTTTCGTGAAGTAACCGATTCTGTGAAACATAAAGCCGACAGGTTTCACTAGTGTAAGAGTGCAATTTTTACATTTATGTAACAGTATGCGGGAAAGGGTTAATAACCGAATACATACATAGCTCACTGGTATGCTCGACTACTTGTCTGCAACCCACAAACTCATGCAATAGAATATAAATACATACATACAACAAATTTAATTAGTGAAACGGCTGTTATCCGTCAAGACATCTATGCTAGAATGTGAACAAAAAGTCAGAAGTCGAGGATGGCTATGTCATTTCTATGATTAAAAAGCATCCAGTGGTATCTTTTGACAAATTTTGATTTGCAGCAGAGAGTGAAAAGTTGTTTCAAGCCGTGGCTACATACTGCACAAAAGGCTGGGCGAATCGAAACAAGATAACAAACGACCTGTGACCATACTACCAAACACGTGAAGAGCTAGCCTTTCGAAAAGATTGCGTGATTTGACTACACGCAATTTTAATAGTACCTAAACTGATAGTACGTAATAGTATTTGAAACCACATGTACAAACAACCTGCGCCGACGCCTCCAGGTCCTTTGAAAATATTGGCGGTTGACATTTCAGGTTCTTATCTAACGGCACCGTCTCACAAGAGATTCCCAATTGTGTTAATGCTTTATTTTTTCAAATTTTTTCAATGGCTGGCCTGAAGTTGCGTCCTGTGACCACTTATCAACAAAAACAGTTCAATAGAGTGCTAAAGAAAGGTCTACAAGCGGCTATTGAAAACAAGGAATGGTCAGAAGCAATAAATCGGGAAATCTTATCGGCATATCGATAGGGGGGGTTGAACCGATTAAGGGACAATCCCACATAAGGGACAGATTTTCTTATTTTGCATGGCGCAGACTTGATGTCACATGAGAGGCATCACCTGATAGCCCATCCAATTATCTATATCGCTGCAAACTTGGATTTGTAATATCAGTTTTTGGTGGCGGTGCAAGAGATTACCTACATGCTCGTCCAGTTGTGTAGTCAAGAATCCATGTTTCAAAAATTTCAAAATGGATTTATTTTTCAGTGGCGCAAGTAAAATTTTTGGTTAATCGCTATAATTTTTATATCACTTTGAAGCCTATTCATTAAGCTACCTTTTGGCCTTTAGTTTTTTTAGTTTCACGTTGATTTAATTTTTTTAAGAAGGTTTTAAGACTTGGGGCTACAATTTTCAAAATGCACCAATTTAGGGACAGCTGGCGCCTATTAGGGGACAGCTTATACCAAATAAGGGACAGCTTTAATTAAACTAAATAAGGGACAGTTGCCGTTTTAGTTGTTTCAATTACACATAATATTTTCAATTATACATAATGGCTCATAGCATTATTACGCATGGTAAATATAACTTATATATTGACGAAAATTCATCAAGTTTACGCAAAACAGTGATAAACGGTCAACACCTGTGTGTATTATTACTGTATATATAAGAAATATACGGGCAGTGCAGCCAAAACCAGGGGTAGACGCGGGTCAGAATTTTCGACCCGCGACCCAATCCAACCCGCGGCTCGACACTCGTGGGTAACCCGCGACCCAACCCTCGCCATAAAACCCGACCCACGACCCACTTAGACACACCACTCCATAGACATTAAACCCTACCTGATAATTAATTGTTTTTTAGCTGTTGCCCATGTATAATTTCCATTTGCAAAGTGCACATCTGTACCTAAATCGTTTGCATTGCTACATATGTACCTTAAACGAATGGTACTATTACACGGTACTCAAATTTCTGTAAATTGGAGACCTAATTTTTTAGGTTTCGCGGGTCGAAAAAAAATTGTTGACCCACGCAGCCTGAAGTGGGTACCCGCGGGTAGACCCACGACTCACATTTTTTGACCCAACCCGCGGGTACCCAGTACCCACGACCCGCGTCAACCCCTCCCTGGCCAAAACTATTGTAGATGGAAATCTGTTGTCTTGTATTTGAATATAAATCCACATACTGTGCAGCATACTGTATATTGCAGCGTGCTAGGCTATTAGAGTTGCTGTCAAATTTACCTGATGGCCACTGGTCAGAACTGGTGTATAAATTTTACTGTACTGTACATACCTGTACTGAACTACTGAACTGGTGTTATGACTCCCTTGAAAAGATAATTTTCCATGAATTCGACCTATGCTTTATTGAATAATCACTCGAGCAAAATTGTTTTTGCAACGTAGTGTATATGCGTAGAAGTATCATTTAACATTTTATGGTTAAATTTTTATGTACTGTTTCACTTTGGCACCCCAAGCAAAATGCCGTAGCGGTCAACTTGACCAAATTTTTGACTTTCAGCAATTTTAGTAAAAAAGTGTTACAATGATTATTACTTTAAGTTGATGACCGCAAAGTATACTGGTAGCCGCAAAGTAGCAAAGTACTTGGTGCAAAAAAGTTCTGTTAAACTTTAGCTTTAACTGAAATTAAAAAAGTTGGAGGTTTTACTTTAACTTTAACTGCAAAAATTTAGAGGTCTTACTTTATCTCTAATTTCAACTTGAAGTAAAATAACCTAACTTCAACTTCAAAAAATTATATAGTAAGTTTAAAAGAAATTACATAGAAGACATTGACATTTCGGCCTACTTTAATCTTAAATGAAATTGACGCCTGAGCCTTACTTCAACGGTAACCGATTAGCTTAAACCGAGTTAGCTCAGACTTACAATCTTTAAACCGGTTTGAATTTGCTGCTGCAATAAAAATTAGCACAGTTGGCGCTTAAGATTTAGTTGAAAACTGCCGTCTAACCCTTGGTTAGAAGGCGTTTTTATTATAATACTTTATTAGGCATGCCTAATTAGGCGTGCATGCATAAGGTTCATGATAAACAATTGTTCCAAGCTTTTGCCTTTACAATTAATTTTAATCCAACAAAACAGTTAAAAAATTATGCTTAAAAATGCTCCAAATTCTCTAGATTACGTGGACTTAATTAACTTTTAGTGTGCCGCGTTTCACTCAGACAAAAAGACTATGTACATACTACATACGCTATTGAATACATGTATGAGGGCAGGCGGCGATGGGGGGCACCCCCCAAATCGAGGGGCCGGGGGGCAGGGTCCCCAAAATTTGAACAAAATTTCAAAAAATTGGCCCTTTGGGAAAATTTTACAAAATTTGACAATATTTCGGTTTTTTTTGATCGATAATGGGGGGAGGGTCCCCAAAATTCATCAGGAGAAGCCCCGCAAACTTTTGACTCCGGTAACTGCATGGGCTAACGCTTATGTTGGTAAATCCGTTTAATCAACTGGTAGTTTAGGATTGTGTTTAGACGACGCCGCTAGCTACAAAGCCTATTTCAACTCGTCTAGTCCGTTTTGCCATTCCTAAACCTCAGATTATAAAATGAGTTCAATCCGTTTAATCCGAGGAATGGGCCCGTAGATATGCAAATAAGAGCTTAATTTTGGACTCAGCTGGCCACTAACCACCTCCTAAGTATTTTTTTGTGTTTCTGTCTTGTAAATTTTGTTTTGCTACTTTGGTTTTAATCAGAATAACGTTTTTAATACTTTGCCCAGCTGATTTGTTTGTTTTCTAGAACTAAATTGTCTCATTTCGTCCCTTATTCAGTTTCATATTTGCTGCCCCTTAATTGGTATGCTTTGTCCCTTGTTTGGAAACAGCTGTCCCTTATTTAGTCTTATTTGCAAAAAGTGTAACTTGTTTACCTTTAAATAAAAAGGTCGTTTAATTTCAAAATTTAAAATATCCAGGTTAAGAAATAGGTGCACTAAAAGCAGCTCTTTCATTTGACATGTCGATTATACTTATGTGATACGTATTTGCAATGCAGGTTTCATAGTTTAATTGTGCTAAAACCATAGTTTAAGAAAATCTACGAAATTCGTAACTAATCAGGCGATATTTCGTAATGAAATCATGTGCAAGTTGTATAAAAACGTACGTAAAACCATGGTTTAGTAAACCACGTTTGCGAAATCCACCCATATTGGAATCAGTAGTCGGACTGATCGGGTGCTTATCAGAGATGCACGGGGGGAATCGGCGAGGGGGGGGTGCCCGACCCCTGGCGGAAGGGGGGGTGGTACCTAGTTTTGGCTATTTTTCGGCGACAACGGAAAATTTTTCACAATTTTTCGATTTGCAACTCATTTTTGGGGTATTTTTTTGGCCACAGGCGAAAAATTGTAGCAATTTTGCAGTTGTTTATGCATTTTTGGGTCACTTTTCCGACCATCAGAGGCGGTGGGGGGTCGATGGGGGGGGGGGGTGCCGTGCCGGTTGTCCGAGGGGGGGTGCCGACCCCCCTTAGGGGGGGGATGCATACTCCCCCTTGCCCCCCCTATGTGCATCTATGGTGGGCATAGCATGTATCATGCAACACTTTTTCCTTCTCCCTTGTTTCCTGTGTCCATGTTGTTCTGCTGTAAATACGAATATAATTCACATTCCTCAAACTATGGTCAATAAAGAAAGTATCATTTTGTTACATTAGATTGAAAAAAATCTTCACAATTTAACTCACAATATCAGGCAGTCAGGCTTTCTCGCATACTGACTGAGGTGATGGTAATTTAGATTGAATAGAAATTAGCACAAAAAAACAAAAGCTTCAAGAACTTTTTTCTTGAGAGCCAGTTTCTTGAGATATTTACATTTCAGAAGATTGGGTACAAAATGGCTATTTCAGTAGACTTGTAACTGATCGCACTTATTTTGATTGTTTTTTCAGTATATTTGTATAAAGTAATTTAATGCTAGATGTCGTATATTATGTTAAATAGCCTTTAGGCTAATTCGTTAGCCTACTAAGCGAGTTCACTTCAGTGTGAGTTTATTTCAGTATGATAAAGCAACTGTATAAAAAATTTTGCTTATTAAGGCCTATCCACACGAGGGCGCATGGCGTATGCCATGGCGCACGTCATGGAGCATGAGCGGGCGCATGAGCATGCGCATGAGCGGGCGCATGAGCGGGCGCACGAGTGGGCGCATGAGCGGGCGCATTCTATTTTCACACTGCCGTGCATTATTTCACACAATGCAGTAGGCAAGTGTGCGTGTGCATCCGCTCATACGCCCGCCCATGCGCCCGCTCGTGCGCCCGCTCGTGCACCCGCTCATGCTCCCTCGTGTGAATGAATAGTCCTTAAGGTAGCGCTCAGCGAAAAAAGACATGTTTGGCGCTAAGCTCATGCAATTAATAGCAATACCACTTTAACTGCACATCAAAGAGGACTAAAAAAATCGTATTTACAATACTTTCAGCACTTTAATACGAGTATGTCAAATTTTCTATTCACACTAATTTTGTTTTTAACCTAGCTCAGCTAAACCTCAACTGATTTCGACCATCTTGGTATCGATCGAAAGATCTACCAAAAATCTAGACGTGCAAGGTGTTAGATTTTTTTATTTTATATTTTGCAAAAAATCGATTTTTCAAAAATCAATTTTGTTTGAGCGACTGCAAAAAGTGCCGCGAGCCAAATTTTGAAAATCGAAAAACTTTCACGTCTGCATTTATATTTTTTCTTTCGTTGTGCAAATCTTCAACTCGATTGCAATCAGCAGCTGGGACCCAGGTCCAAAAAAGTAGTCAATTTCGCAACGCAAAAATGTGAGGTTTGCCCACACGTTTCACTTTTTCAAAAACTAGGGTTATCCTAGAACTGAATATTTCCGCTGAAAAGGTTACCAAAAGCCATACTCAACTAAATCAAAAATTTGACAGTTTCGAAGATTTATCAGCTTTTTAGGTTTTTCATTTTCGATTTGCTATTTTCACGGCAAAATAAATCTGCAAATTTTTAACGTATTCTTATGTTTAATACATCAATTTAAAGCTAAGAAACCGCAAATTTTAGTGATATGAGTAATGATTTTATATTGAAACAAAAAAACATTTTAATACGGCTACAAATTTGTCCAAAAAATTTTGAAAAATTTTTCCAACACAATATGCATATCAATTGAAAGCTCATTTCATTTTGAACAACTTTCCTTCGAACCATTATGGTCAAAAATGTCGCTGAGAAAATTCAAAAAATGTCGCTGTCAAAAATGTCGCTAAGCGCCAAGGCTGGTTCCCCTGAGTCCACCTTAACATATTTTATATATCCCGATAAAAACAAACTTAACTTTTAGTTCGCTGTTGTTTTTTGAACAATTTAAAGTTTTCATAATTTGATAAACTTTCAATAACTACAGCTACGCTTTAATTTCAGTTGATAAAAATTCGTTTTCGTTTTAGCTTTCGTTTTTGCTTTCGTTCAATTTCGTTTCGTTTTCGCTCTTTGCTTCGTTTTCGTTTTCGCTCGTTGTGTAATTTGGCAGCTGAGGCGGTCTCAGCTGTCAAGTTTATGGCGGTATGCTTCTTTAAAGTTTAGTATATTTATCTACGCAGCTGAGAGAGTGGCAAACATGAATAGCAAAGCACTACTTAGGGCAGCAGAAAAAGACAGGCGCTCTCATCCATTAAAAACTAATCAAATCAAGTGTTTAGGCTTACAACTTTTAAGTCGCAATAGAAAATATTTGAGTTTCGTGCATTTCGTTTTCGTTTTCGCTTTCGTTTTCGTTTTCATTTCGTTTTCGTTCAATTTAGTTCAACTGAACTTGGTAGCGTAGCTGTAATTTGGTAAGAACACCTAAATATTTTATCATGATTGAAAGCTGGTATTTACCAAACCGTCAAACTTGCTATAAAAATTTTATCTCGCCATTAATTTCTCCTGGGGTTTTTGATTTTCCCAGACAACATTCGGACCACTTTTTAGACTGATTCTGTCCGACCAACAATTTAATTAAAATCCGAAACCTTAATTGTATTCTAGTGTGTCACGCTTATCACAAAAATAAGGCCATTAAGCTAATATCTTTTTCACTCAAAAAGGTGAACTTGAATTAGGGGATTTAATGGACTATTCTTGCTACAAATTTTTTTGAGATTTTTTTTTTACAAAAGTTTTTTTTGAGTAAAGGTTTTTGGAATTCACTCTAAGAAGCATTTAACGGTTTTATTTTTTCACTTGAGTTTTTTACTTGAATGGATTTCACGTTTAACCTATATTTTACGACTTTTTAAACAAAGTGCTAAGTTTGTAATTAACCAATCAGATAGTTGCAGCCGGCTGTGGTATCAATACCTACGGCTTTGGGGCTTTGGTGAAAAATTTGTTTGAATTTGCGACATTCACTTGGGGCCTATTCCTTTACCGGATTAAACGGACTGGACTTATTTTAGTATGAGGTTTTGGAATGACAAATCGGACTAAACGTATACTAAACGAGTTAAAATAAGTCAGCGGCTTAATTTTAGCCTGACCCCATTCCAAAACTATCACTGGATTAAACGGACTTAACATGCACTTAACATCAGCGTGTATAGTTAAGTCCGTTTAGTCCGATTTAAAACCAGCGCGCTAGAAGTTAAGTCCGTTTAATCCGGAGGTTTCGAAATGGCATTTTTAAGCCTAATTTTTTTAAACCGTTTAGTCCGAATATAATTAACCCTTTAATCCGGTAAAAAATAGGCCCTCGGTTACCTAACATTGAGCTTGCGTAGGTTGCATGCCGAGTTTAGTTGACGAAGTTGTGCATGAAGTTTGACGCTGTCAGTACTTAGCTAAGCCAACTTGCCAACTTCGTAGTACGTAGTAGTAGTAATTTAACTTTTTTCTGCTTATTTAATGTTAGGTACCAATATTTGACTGTCATTTGACGGCAAGCAGTTTTAAACGCATCTAGTTCATCTGTTCACAAGACAGAGCAAACCAGCAAAGGCGTACCCAGAAGGGGTTCAGATGGTATGAACCCCTTTTTGGCCTACTTATAAAAATTTCAACAACGCCCCCCCCCCTTCAAATTATTCAAATTAGCCTCACGCTTAGGCTTTGGCTTAGTGCTTAGGCGTAGCGCTTAGACTCAGAGCTCAGGCTGCTTAAGGCTGAGGCTTAGTGCTCACGCTTAGACTCAGTTGTGGGAGAGCAAAAAAATAGTCTTAGTGCCCTGCATTTAATAAAAGGACATTTGCTACAGTGGAATGATGAATAAAGCTGAACTTTAACCCTTTGATGCACACTGTGCACCACTCCACCAGGTCCCCAATGGGCCCCCTCGGGCCCCTCAGGCTGGGTCCCCCGGGCCACTCCACCAGGTCCCCATTGGGCCCCCTCAGGCTGGGTCCCCCCGGCCGCCCCGCCAGGCCCGTCGGGGAAGGCAGGCTCAACCGGCTCCCCTGGGGCCATCTGACCAGTCTCTGTTCCGGGTGATCAGGCGGGGCGAGGCGGACATTTTTCAGTGCACCGTGTGTGGGGTCACGCGGAGGTCTCACGCAACGATCTCCCGGCACATAAATGCCACCCACTGGGAACGAAGGGAATCGGGGGTCGCCCAACAGCCAGAACCCACCGCCCCCCCCCCCCTTGGTCCGGAGGGGCAATCAGGCAACCGGCCCGACCCCGATGTCCCAGGCAACGTCATATGCAACAAGTGCGGGCGGTCTATTTCCGGAAGAAACTGGGCCCGGCACGATGACCGCTGCGGGCTCACCTTCAACTGTGCGAACTTAGGCCGACAGTTTGCCCGCCGGGACTGCTGGGCACGGCATGAGCGGTCCTGCGGGGCTGTTCCCCTGATCTGTCCTAGGTGTGGCCGTGAGGACAAATATGTGTCGCAAGCGAGGCGGCACCAAGCGACCAAGCACTAGATGACCCCCCGGTCATCCTTGGGTTTCCCGGCTGAGCCAGGGTTTTTATCGGCTGGCGCCGATCTCCCCCCCCCCACTATAATTGTTTTACCGTTTCAGCTCTAAATTTAGCTAACAGACGAATCACCAGGCCATGGCGGGCCAGCTCGGACGGGCAAACGGCGCCATCACAATGATGCACACTGTGAACCTCAGGTACCCCACGTGGTGGATACCCAATGTGGGGCTATAAAGCTTGGCTAGCTTATTCTAGTCAACTGATCTTCGAAATGTTTTTTTACGCGGCGGCCTCACAGTGTATAATTGAACTGTGTAAAATGGAAGGTCTAAAAGAACGTTATATGTGTGAGCGTGTGTGTGCATGGTGCGTGTTAAATATGGGATCTCAACATCTCAGCGTCGAAAACACTGAGTACGTATGGTGGTGATCAATAGTGTTACACGGCGTACTGATTAAATATGTGCTGGCAAAGTTTGCATGTACTATGCAGTAGACGAAACCTGTCGCAACTTTGTTTCCTAAGTTGTATATCAGCGCGTTGGCTGCAGCTAACTTTAAAGTATAGTAGCCGTTGGCAAAGATGCCTTGAGCATTGTCATTACGCTATGACAACATCGTCGGCATGTCAACTACTTTGGCATAAGGCGGTGGGACGAAATAAACAGTTTTTGAGACGCGGTTTAAAACGTCGTGTTTTAGACTAGAAAGGGCTCGTTATGAACGGTATTTTTAAACTTAAAATTAAAAAAATTCATAAAAATTCTTAAAGAAAGATACAGCTGTGAGAACATAGTGAGTGTTAAGGGTATTGACAATACATAATCTTTGTGCCGCGTTTTATATTTGAAGAATATCGTCGGCTCTGTAACGAAGGTCGCAAAGAAATCTATCAAAAATAAGTTTAAATTTACTCGCAAAACGTGCTTGTTTAGAAATAGCACCTCTTTGCCTTTAGTCTCCCAATTTTAGTCCGGCTGCCACACAACAAAACCTATGCTCGATTAATCAGTGTGAAACTTTGATTTTTTTTCATCGCCAAAGTATCATTTTTTTATAGCCTCATTATGATGATAAACCGAAACCCCGGCAATCGGCTTTTTGTGCATCAAATAGAACGGATATTGTAGTTTATTTCTAGCATTCAACTATGGCAAGCGCACGGTTGCTGTGTTAATACTTTAGGGTGAGGTACATGCCGCAGGTACATGGTACATGTACATCAGGTACATGGCGCAAAATTTGCCCAAACTTTCAACTTTGATCGCTAATAACTAAAAAACGGTGCGTCCTAGACCCTTGATTGATTGACAAAGTTTGTTCACCATTCTCTCTATCGAATGCTGGTTTTGCTAGCTATCTACGACGCACGTAGCTCGAGCAATGACCAAAAAACTAGAAGGTGTCAAAGTCTGGCTGCCCAGAAAGAGAACCTCTGGGCGTCAAAGGGTTAACCAGCGTAAACTGAATTTTTTGGAAATCAACATTTTTTGTCTTGGAAACTGCCAAAAATGAACTCAGCACATGCGAAAACCTATAAAAACGTGTTTTTATGCTGAAAAAATATATTTGAATTTCGCCCTTGGCTGAAGATGCACCTCATTATGCTGCATTTCCTTGCGTATTACACTCTCTGACGTGACGTTTTCCGAAATTTTGTTCTAACTTTCATTTCTCATTTCTGCTATCTCTGTATTGTATCGGTAAAAATTCCTGATCCAGTTGACCAAATTCGGCCTAAAAATTGAGAAACTCTCCAAGTTTTTCAGGCCGCTACCGCTTCAGACACAACTTGTGTTTCTTAAAACTTATGTTTCCATGCAAAGTTTATATTTGAAGACTCTAAAAAAGCTCCAGCTTCCGGTGCGCTGCCGCTCCCCAGACCCCAGCGATCACTGCGCTTTCTTTACCAGGTGTGGCTTAAAATCAAGACGCAGCTAAAAATTTTGGCTGAACCCCCTCCCTTTGAAAGTTTCTGGGTACGCCCCTGCAAACCAGGAACACATATGGTGTCGCAATAGGTCAATAGATGAAGGGCAGAATGGTGAGGGAACGGTGCCTTGGACTGTTCGAGCGTTGCTCAAGTTCTAACTTTTAGGTCGATAGTGCGTATTTATGTAATTACTTGCAATTTAGCATGTTTGCGTCCTTTCCAGCATTGACGAAACCAATACTTTAAAAATATTAATATTTAATATACTTATACTATCCTATTCATGTGTTATTAAGACGTTTAACTTTCGAATCTCGTGCAGTGGCTTGGTTCCAAAGTTATACGCAACGTAAATCGGAGTTATTTGTCTGTTGCTACAAGCAACGTTTAAACGTTATTACAGAAAACTCTTTACTTCCAATCTGTTTCATCAAAGTGTCTAAAAGAAGCGTTAATGCTTCATACTAAACCGCTAAGCTGTGCCTTTGAGTTTAAAAGGGCGTAAAATGGAGTTATTTTTCCTCCGCAGAATCCTCCGCGACAGGCCATTTTTGTAGTCAGGTATTTCTGGAGGTTAACCACAAAAATGGCCACAGCTTAGGCTAGGAACATCGTAGAAAGATGAAAATTACGTCATTAGAAAGACATTTCTTAGCGCTTTTCAGATGACATATCACATGATGGCGCAACGTCATGAAAATAAGTCAAAATTTCACTTTCTAAATTTTGACGTACGCTAAACGTCACGTCACAGGGTCATATGACCCATCATTTTAAAGCTCTAACAATTTCCTTCCAAATGACGTTAAAATTATAATTGTACCATTACCGTATCAAAAGTTATGGCCCCTGAAAACTTTTCCTAAAAGGGGCTAATTGTACAGATCACACCATGGGTGATCAAATCCCAAAACAATTGAATTTAGGCAAAAAATTTAAAAATTTTTTGTTCATCTTTAAATAATGTAACATGAAATAGACTAAACTAAGATAAATACTATTAGTCTAACTAGTCTAAACTAGACGCACTAGACTTGTAAAATTAATATTAATATTAAAAGTCGAAAATTTTTGTATTTATATTAATATTAAATTAAACATAAATCCAGAAAATCATTTATATTAATATTAAATTAAAAATAAATCGAGAACTCTATTTACATGTATTAATATTAAATTAAAAATAAATTGGGATGATTATTTATATTAATATTAAATTAAAAATAATTTAGGTCTATTAAAATTAATATAAATATTGAAAATAAATTTTATTATTAAAATAACGGTACTTCGTACGAAGAATTTATTAAAATAAATCCAGGAGATTCATTCAAAAAAAAACTACAAATGAATAAGTTTGCTTGTGAGTTTTTATAAACGTTAAAATTTCTGCTGAGATTTTGATTCAGGTTTAAGCTTAGTCTTATTCTTAGCCTTAGTCTTAGGCGTAGTCAAAAGTTGGCATTAAGCATAGTTTGGGCTTTAGCCAAGGCCGAGGCTCTGTATGTATTAGGTAAAGTTTTAAATTCGATCTGTTCATGTGCATAGCCATGCTGTAACGAAAACTATGTAAATAAATTTGGACTGTTTAAACCTGAATCACTTACATACAAGTTGCTGCCTTGTTCATTTATGTAGTGTATTTGATTGTCGCTGACTACACAATCTGGCACAGCCACTGACAGATACTTTGATGCCGGAATCACGTGACTTCGACTCTGCTTTGACTGCGGATTCTGTAGCAAGTAATTTGGTCGCTCTTTGTCATTGCGATAAGCTCTGATGAGCCTGCACTCTGATAAGCATTGCTAGCGCACTGCTAGCGCACTGACTGACGCATGGTATAAAAAAGCATAATTATATACGTTCGCGGAAATCAGTCTTTTTATGCTACCTGCCTCGCTACATGCGAAAATGTCGAATTCAATTACAACAGCAACACGACTTAGTACCGCCTCGGGATGTTGTGTTGACTCTGCACTGGAATGAGAGCGAGAGCCGTCCCCATCAACCCTTTCATGCATATCTAATGTTGTTTTAGAGCAACAGTTGTCATTCATATTTGTCCCACTGATAAAACTTGTTGGATTTATGGTTCACGAAATCAGTTACTTCACGAGTATGCCTTAGGTATCCGACTGAAGCGAGCCGGTGTGTGAGTGTCTAGGCGTGAGGATTTTAATACATATCTGTATTTTGTGAAACAAATTAACATATTCTGTCTACGGTGACGGATCAAAACCCAACAGAGGCTTTTAAATTTTGGAAAATTCATGAAGGAAGGGCTTAAGGTGGCCCTCCGAATAACTGACTTGAGGCTGTAAAATTTTTCAGTCACGTTTTTAAGACTTTGCTCTAGAAGAAAGGTTGTTCAGTACTGAATTAGCTTTCGTTTGATATATATAACGTGTAGTTTTGTTGAACATAATTTTTTGAACGGAGTTTTAGTATGGCAACACTTCAAATCGATTTTCCAAACAATTGTATACGGCTTTTGTTACTTTTGATAACGGTTTTCCGCAGCGAAAAGGTGACTGCAACTTTTTAAAAAGTCGTTTGTCTAGGCAAACCTTTCTAAAAAACTTTCCAAATTACGTTGAGCGACATTGACAAAAATACACTATTTTTACGCGGCGGCTAACAGCCACCGCGTATATACTATAGTGCAATCGGTCTCTATGATTGCGTGTATTTATGTTGTAAAACTACAGGCAGGTCCTAAAAAAGCACTATTTGTGTGTGCGTGTGTAACTATTTGTGCATGTAGGTATACACATATATACGTATTTAGCGACATGGGATGCAGAACATCGTCTGTGCGTGCGTGTGTCGGATCATACCAAACATGCATGTAGCGATTAGTGAACAATGGCAAAGTAATCTCATTGATCCGACAAAACCTGTTCCGACCATGTTTCGTAGAATATTTATCAGCACGTTGGAGCCAGTTGGACTTAAGATGCAGTTGCCAACCCTGCGTACGGATGTCACTGAGATTAGTGACATGCAACTTGGGGTATGCAGTAAATTTAAATTCTATGTTTCTTATTTTTTTTTGAAACTAAAAAGTTTTGTTTACATTTTTCTAAACCACATTTTCCGTATGTATGTGAAATGTAGTCAAGTGGAATGAATGAGTTTGGCACGCGATTTCTAGCGTGCGTGTGTACGTAAGCTTGGAAACCAATTGACAGCAAAAAATCGCGATTGCTGCACTGAAAGTCCCCTTCAGACAAATTTAGACTCAATATTCAACAGTAGCTACATAAAGTTTAACTGTCCTATTTAAACTTTTCTAAGATAGTTACATTTTTCACCATAAGCGATGATATTGCAGTCTAGAAATTGATGTGTATCAAGACTGAGAATGCTCATGTTTAGTTACAAATGTTGGCAATAAAACATATGGTGCCGCGTTTTATATTCGAAGAATATCCTCAGCACTGCAAGCATGCCGCCATGAAATCTTTCCAAGAATAATTCTTCTAAGAATAATAACTTCTCTAACTTTTCTTAACAATTATTTGCATTAAAAACTACGCTCTATTTTTTGACGCTGTTTGTGTGGGCAAACCTTAGGTTCTTATGATCGGCAGCAGCCATTTTGGTTTCGTGATAGCTCTCCTCCACGTCATTTTTTCATTGTAAAATTAGACCTGAAGTTAGAAAATAAGTAGATGCAGGCGTGCCGCGTGCCTTCTTCGAAAATGTTGCTTTCTTTTTTGCTGAAATTCTGCAGCGTTTTTAAATTACCAATTGTAGAAAAAAACTAGTGTACCAAAACAGTAGGATTAAAATTGTGAGAAAAGATACACCTCGGCAATATAATCATCTACAGATTAAGCTATAGATTATTATAATTATAGCTATTAAAATTTGAACAAAGTTTCACTCAGTTATGCCGTTTGAAAAATTGTGCGCATTTGGCAAAAATAGAAAATATCAATCGGTCATAAAAAATTAGAACAAAGCAGCAGAAACGTGAAACTTACTCAGAAACAGAACTTTGTAGCAGGCTTTAATATTTTTAAACAACAGTTATTCTTGCTAAAACTTTCGTCGACTTATGCCATAATAAAGTCATGAAAGTTATTCGGAGCGCCACCTTAAGTTCGGTTCATACTTGTTATCGACCCAGACTTGGTCATATCCTTCTGTCTAGAATCAAATTTCATGAAAACTATTGACTCAAATAGGTGAATGTGTTTGCAAGAAAATAATTTGGATCCCCAACAAACTGTACGCAAAAAGTTAGCCGAAAGGCTACAATTTTCACAGCTACTGACCAAAATTCATGTCCCAGTCGTTGTACCGTTTACGAACGTGTAGTAACCGGGCTTAAATGATTACTTATGAACGTGTATCTGATTGATTTTCTTCCCCTGTTTACCTGACGAAGGGGCTGCACATCCCTACTCTTCATTACACAAAGAAAACTCAAGTTTCTGTGTAACAGATGCTGTAATCTGGTCAGTGGGCCCAATTCATTGAAGCGAAATGTTCACCATCGAAAATGTTTGTCATCGAAAGTGTTCGTCGACGAGTTAGTCATCAAAAATTATTTCGATGACGAGCTTTGGTCTTTTAGAACATTATTTTGTTCTAAACGACAAATGCTCGTCGTCAACGGATGTCTTTAGCTGTGTTCGCCCTTCGAATACATTTTCGATGACGAACATTTGCGATGACGAACTTTCGATGACGAACATTTTCGATGACGCACATTTTCGATGACAATCATTTGTTATAATTTAGTGTTATGTTCGCCGTTAAAAATCTTTCCATCAATCCAAAATTTTCGATGATGAACATTTTCGATGACAAACATTTCGCTTCGATAAATCGGGTCCTGCTGTGCAGCAGCATATTTGTACAGCGTTGTGTGTGCGTGCGTTGTATGTGTGTGTTTATTGGTGGGTGAGCATCAAATGGATGTATATATTGTATATAATAATATAATTATATATATATATATATATATGTATATATATATATATATATATATATATATATATATATATATATAACATATATATTGTTGTAAACTAGTGAACTTGTAAAAAAAAGATTTGTGCAACCAAAAGTTACAGTTAGTCAGTTTTGTAAACTATATGCATGTCGTGTGACTTTTTGTATACAACCTATACAATACAACAACTTGGCGACGAGGGTGGGATTCGAACCCACGCGGGGAAACCCCAATGGATTAGCAACAACTTGGCGACGATGGACTCTTTGAAACCTCCTACGCCATTTATGGAGACCCCTGGTGACCCGATTTTACCATGGCACCAGTGGAAACGCACGTTTGACACTTACCTAATTGCATCTGGGTCGGATGAATTACCAGCACGTCGGAAAATCGCCTTGTTGCTTCATTGTATCGGAACTGAAGCACAGCGAGTTTTCTATACCTTACCCGGTCGCTTAGACTTGAACAATTATGATCCTGCGCAGAATGCTGACGATATTCCCCAACCCACTTATGACGATATCGTGAGTCAACTGCAGAATCATTTTGCGCCAAAGGCTAATCCGGTTGCAATGCGACATGTTTTTCGTCAATGTCGACAAAAAGTGAATCAACCGTTTATGCACTTTTACAGTGAACTTCGATCCCTACTCACACCATGCGATTTTGGTCCCGCACAAGAAGACATGCTGCGCGATCAAATCATAGAGGGTGTCCACAATCCGAAAGTCAGAGAAAGACTTCTGATAGAGACATGTTGTAAATGAGAATTAGGGCCTATCAGACTCGGAGGCTGTGGTGTAGTGGTAGAATTCTTGTCTTCGAAGCAAGCGGTCCGGGTTCGACTCACGGCGCCTCCATTTCTTTCATTCTTTCTAAATTGGGGCATCATCTGTCTTTACAACATAGTGGCGACCGTGACAGGACGGAGAGGATAGGGCCGGGTCCTCAGGACAGCCCTATCCCCGAACCGTCTTCGGAGGTGGGTTAGGAGCCCCATGCCCTGGGTTGAGGTTGGCACTTCAACCCTTACGGTACTCGTGCAGTGTGCAGTGTGCAGTGTGACTGTGTACATAGTCTCTTTCTGGTGTGGTCCCTCGGTTAAGGGTAATCCGAAAAACCCTCGGTTTCGGTTAGGGGTGAACCGGAGAAAACCCTCGGTTTCGGTTAGGGGTGAGCCGGAGAAAACCCTCGGTATTAGTTGGGAATCGTTCTGGGTAGATCGAGAAACCCTGTGGTTGCGGGTAAGCCAGGAAACCCTGAGTGTGGTGTGACTGAAGTAGGCTTGGAGGCCTACGTGTGAATGTGCTCCGCCCTTGAGGCATCGGGTTCGCCCCGGGAGCATGAGTATCGCCCGAGTATCGTTGCAGGGTCGCAACGATGTTCGAAGGGGGGACCCTGTTGTAAATGAGAATTAGGGCCTATCAGACTCGGAGGCTGTGGTGTAGTGGTAGAATTCTTGTCTTCGAAGCAAGCGGTCCGGGTTCGACTCACGGCGCCTCCATTTCTTTCATTCTTTCTAAATTGGGGCATCATCTGTCTTTACAACAGA
>JASANF010002443.1:0-16329 GCA_030248245.1 Trissonchulus sp. WLG1_4 | reverse complement strand
ACAAAAAGTTCAAATTCTCAAAATCCGCAATAGTGCTAAATTTTCCTATTCTAGGGTTGGGCGCTATCGCGCCAATGGGCCCTTAGTGACGATCATGAGCACCGCACTCGGGCGTATCCGTAAGTTATGACTGATGACTTACGGAAATGTGCATGGGGACAATTTCAATGCCCCGCTTGTGGATGAGGGAGGGCAGCTCGCTTCGGAACTCGCGCAGGTCCACGATCACCTGAAACAACAAACAACACTCACACAATCCGTCTCAATCTC
Organism: Trissonchulus sp. WLG1_4; assembly: GCA_030248245.1. Classification (NCBI taxonomy): domain Eukaryota; kingdom Metazoa; phylum Nematoda; class Enoplea; order Enoplida; family Ironidae; genus Trissonchulus; species Trissonchulus sp. WLG1_4. The sequence continues at coordinate 16,059 of JASANF010002443.1, read as the reverse complement.
CTTCTACTAATGCAGGCAAGATAAAGCAAGGATGCTCAACTAGTAAGGAAAAATGCCCTTGTCGGGCGGCTCCTTGGGTAGAATAGGTTATGTCTGTCTAAAGCGGAAAAATACTTAGGCTGAGCTTGTAAAAGCATTGGTACAAGACTACAAGACTTTATTAACGAGAATATGCAATTTGTGTGAGCTCGTTAAAGTAGGTGGACTAGGTATACCTGTTTAGAATAGGAATATGATCTTCGTAGGGCAGACACTGTTTTCCGCACCCTATTCGCGCGACCTTTTGCTCATCTGGCACATTTTTAGTGGGGGGGGGGGGGGCGGGGGGGGGGGGCCCCCCCCCATTTGGTCCGGAGCCCCCCCCCCCATTTTCGTCCCGCCCCCCCCATTTTGAGCCCCCCCCCATTTCAGATGGGGTGCCCCCCCCCCCATAGCCCAAAATTTTTTCCGAAAGGACGTTTTAGCGAATTTTTAGCTGTAGCAATGTCGTGTTCGTCGGGTTTTTGAGTCCTTTTTGGCTAAATTTAGTATTAGCGTAGCTATAATAACCTATGAAAACGTAACATTTAGCGTATAATAACCATTTTTTCTTATAAAAATAGTGTTTTATCGTGAAATTGGTGCGCCCCCCCCAACCTTGGGGGGGGGGGGGCTGCCCCCCCCATCGCGCCCCCCCCCCATAAAATTTTGCCTAAAAATATGCCAGCTCATGTAACATGGACGCTTTTTGACATTAACTCAACATTGGCAAAAACGTTAGGGCGGGTACTTTAATAATATTATTTAATTTAATTTAATTATATTTAATTTAATTATAATTTAATATTTAATATAGTATTTAATAATAATTTTAACTGAAATGTCGACGGCTTTCATGGGGCAAAACATGATTTGGGGGTGAGCAAACAGGGAGTGCTAAAGTTCTCGGCTGATAAGGGCGGTAAAAACCCTACCTGACACAATGTATTTTGCACAACATAAAATGTTTAGGTCGAAGTTTCTTGTAAGCGCTTGCTTTTAGATTATATGTGGACTCTCAGATTACGGATTTGTAGTTTAGTTATACACATAATATAACACAAATACACAATGACAATATAACATCATTTAATTTCAAATAATATGATTGACTGGAGTAAACAGATGCTTAAAAAGTATATATACGTATATTTTAATCAAGCGATAAGTTAAGTAAGGATCTGCATAAGGTTTCCAGATTTTTTGTAATTTTTACTACCAAAATAGGCAGTTTTATCAACTTTTGCGCGGAAATAGGACTGTGTAAATCAGTGTGTATTTTTATTTTTTTTTGTGTAAATTAGGCGGCCGATGTGTAAATACACCCTATTTTACACAAAAAAAACCCTGGCTCAGCCTAAGTATTTTTCCGCTTTAGACAAACAGTAACCTATTCTACCCAAGGAGCCGCCCGACAGGGGCATTTTTGAATTTTTCCTTCCTAGTCCTGTCACTTTTTCCGCTGTAGTGGAAGCGAAGCACACAACATAACTATAACTACATATGTTGACGCCGTAGAGGGTCCAGGACGGGCTTAAATCAAAATGGACCTCCGATTTGTGTCCACCGGTTCAACCTACGCCCATGAACATCAAGATCCAAATTTCAAAAATTTGACCCACTGGACCCCCTGTGTGGAGTCCAGGTTGCTTCTATACAAAAACAAACCGCGGATTCGTAATCAGGGGCTCAATTATACCTCTCTATTGACATCAAAATTCCAATTTCGAAAATTTCCCCCTTGGACCCCATGTCGGGAGGGGGTACCCCGAGGGGGGTAAATGAGTCCACAAGAGTCATTGACAAAAATAGACCTCAGACTCGTGCTCAGGGGGTCAAATTACACTTATGAACATCAAAATCTGAATTTCGAAAAACTGACCCCTTGGACCCATAGTGGGGGGGGTTATACCCTGAGAGGGGTCGTAGTAGAGTTTACGACAGTCCCAGACAAAAATTGACTTCAGATTCGTGTTGGAGTCAAATGACAGCTATGAACATCAAAACCTGAATGTCGAAAAATTGACCCCTTGGACCCCTTGTGGGGGGGTGCCCTGAGGTGGGGGTCGGAGGAGAGTTCACGAGAGTCACAGCCAAAAATAAACCTCAGATTCGTGTTTAGGACATCAAATTACCCCTAGAGACAAGTTTTTGAGAAAAAACTAGAAAAACTTTTTTCGACCCCATAAGTGCCCAAGGGTCGCGGGTCCCCTTTGGGACCACCAACCTGAGGTGGCAATTGGTCGGGCAGTGGGTAAGAATATGATATGTTCGCAGTCACAATCCATATTAGACGAAAAAACTTAAACTACCATTCAAAACAAACAGCAAACATAATTATTCTACTGTGAAGTTACGACGCGCATACATGACATACAGCCAACCGGGGGGGTACCGTCTAGGGGAGTATTCAACATCTGAGCAAGAAAGTGATAATACCAGTGAATGCACAGCATATGGGTTTATATTCGTATACAAAACGATAGACCTCCAGCTATAACCATGATAGCTCCACTGCCGGCAGCGGACCTACCCCCGTAATACACGTGGCGGGGTGTAAAGGCATCCCCTGAGGCTTATAGGCCGAAATTCGAAAAAAACCCTCGTTAGTTTCTATTCCACCACTGTACCACCCGGCATGCAAAAGATCATGACTGGCCGTTTTGCACAACTGCTTAAAAAGTGTGCTAAACTTTTTCGTACTTTGTCATTATTTGGACCACAAAAAAAGGGTTTCCCCCCTCCCAGCACAGCCTCACACGGAAACACCCGAGCAAAACCATTTTTTCCGTGTCTATTGCAGGCTATACGAAATGTGAAAAACCAAAAAAGGTGTCGCGCCAGCCCTGATTCTGCCCATATTATTTCCTAATACTATCACAGTATGACGTGGTAGTAATTATAACATAGTTTTAAAGTATTACTTCCTGGATGAAATGGAGTAAAGCTGTCACTACCTTTGGTAAAACAGCAGCCTGCTGTTCGTGAGCGACGCCGCCCTGTCTGGTGGAGAGCGTGGGAGCGGTGACTGGGGCGGGGTCGCGCAGATTCCCATAACTCTCTGTCACGGCTAGAGTCTGCAACAATACTATATCATTCATACAATCTTTTCAGCTTTAATCAAATTTGGACGGTCCATGAAAATGTAAACTAAACCAGTTTTTTAAAAATCGTGAGCATTTGTCCGTATTTTGCCAAAACAGATTAGATACTGAATTCCTCTGAATTAATAAGCACATCCTAGACAATGTGTTGCTTGAAGCCACACCTCTGATTCCTTGAGCAGGAAAGTGAAGGCGTTCCGTTCGCGTTCCAAGGCGTTGAGATAGCGCTGTTCCTCGGTGGACTCGCGGTACATCAGGAAATAGACCTGCACGGGCACGCCGCAATGCACTGCCTGGTACATCTACACACAACACACAACAGGCACTACTCTACCCTGACCCCTCAACGGTCATCTAGCATATACTATAAAGCCCGATTCATACTCGTCCTTGTCCCTATCAGGGGCGGATCCAGGGGGGGGGCGGCGGTGCGGCCGCCCCCCCCGAAATTTTCCCCAAGTGAAATTGTACACAAGGGTCCCCCCTTTGGTTTTTTTCGCCCGGCCAAAAAAAATTTCGATACGTCTCCAACTGACCAAATTTGGCCTAAAAATTGAAAAATTCTCCAAATTTTTTTCTGGGGGCTGCCGCCCCCAGACCCCTGCGACTTTGTGGCTTACTATTCCTTCTCATTATCCTTCATCAAAGCATATGCGTAAGTACACGAGTACATTATACTGCATTTACTTGTTTCATACTCATACACTGTCTAATGTGACGTTCCCTGTTTTATGTTCCTTGTCAGAAAAAATTTCCGATACGTGTCCAATTGACCAGATTTGGCCTAAAAATCAAAAAGTTCTCCAAATTTTTTCCTGGGGGCTGCCGCCCCCAGACCCCTGCAACTTTGTGGCTTACTATTCTTTGTCATTATCTTCCATCAAAACCATGCATGAGTACAAGAGTGTATATTATACAGCATTTATATACTTTTTTTTAGAAATTTTTTCATAGCATGCCCCTGACTTTGATACCCTTTGCGAGTTTCGTTTAGTCAGCCTGTCCTCGGGCTATCTGATGTAAGATTCACTATTTTGTTTCAATTTCTTTGTCCGAGAAAATTTCCGATACGTCTCCAATTGACCAAATTCGGCCTAAATATAAAAATTTCCGCAATTTTTTCTGGAGGCTGCCGCCCCCAGAACCCTGCAATTATGTGGTATATATGTCTTTCATGACAGCATGTTTATGTGTACATGGGTTGCATTGTGTACAGTTTATTTGAGTAATATAGACAGTTGTAGCTGTTTTTAGTTTTACCGTTGCAAAAGTGACATTTTCGTGAATTCGTGGTCTGTCTTGTCAAAATACTACGCATACTTTCCATATTTGTTACCTTCTGGAAACTCGCTGGCTAGTCGGTTGCGTAATTCTAGTGTTTTGAGCGCCACTTTCACTTTCTTTGCTTCCCTGGTTAAAAGTTAGCATTGTTTTTAAACGAAATATGCGAATCTGTGTCGTTTTTGCTCGTAAAAATTGCGGATCTGTGCATTTTTACACATATCAAAAAATTGAAAAGCCATTTCCTGGCTACATTACTGAGGTGTTTTTCAATACGACCAAACAAAATTTATTCGCGAACAAACGTAAAACGACAGAAGCTAAAAAAGAAAAAAATTTCGCCGCCCCCCCCCGAAATTTCATCCTGGATCCGCCACTGTTGGTGATGGTGAGCAATTCCGAAAGACAGTATTTTAGTCTGAATAACATTTACGTTTCAGCATCTGATTTTTTTGCCGAATATTTTTTCCACGTCAAACGACCACTAATTTTCACGGTATTCGGCCTGTGTGAAATATCCAAACACGAAATTGAAACGCTTTCCAATAAAATGGGGAAACGTTGAGATTCAGAGAGGCATCTCGTGGCAACGGAACGTTCCTTCAAGCACAATAATGACTTTACGACAGCGCAGACCCAGTTTGACGGGCATCCGGCGGCTACCTCAAAGCTCAGACTGAGGCGGGGAGTCCCAACGGGAATTTTACAGGTTTTTCAGTTTTACACTCCATTTAAACCCAATCTTTGGGCCAATTCCTACAATGGATTAAACGGATTAGATTAAAATTTGTTTGCCTAATAACGTATCCAAATGCTGAGGTAGACTTGAAAATTTTGTGCGCATGCGGGAGGTGCTACAAATTACTGGCGGGAGGTGCTACAAATTACTGCTATCGCAAATTTCGTATAAATACATAAAAAATGTCATGAGTTATTGGCAAAGCAAATTTTCATCTAATCCGTTTAATCCATTTTAGGAACTGGCCCTTACTCGTAACTAGGAACACGAAGTCAGGTGCAATGCACACAAATTTTCAATTTTCATTACGGTTACGATATTTTATTCAAACGGAAACGTTTTACAGTGAGCACAGAGTCTAAATACTAAAAAACCATTTGTGAACCCCGGCCAAGGAAATTACCTGAGCACTGACACTTCTCATAATCACAATGCCGCATCTTAAGAGCCTGACTCCCTTCCTCGGAACCTAAAACTCAATTGTATCTAAATTTTTTCGAAAAACCACCATCCCACTCTCACGCCCATGGCCCAGATTACGAAACCACAACATCCGAAACGGCACCACCAGACACATCCAGAGACTGACGAAGAATAGGAAGCCACAAAGTTGCAGGGGTCTGGGCGGCAGCCCCCAGGAAAAAATTTGTAGAACTTTTTGATTTTTAGGCCAAATCTGGTCAATTGGACACGTATCGGAAATTTTTCTGACAAGGAACATAAAACAGGGAACGTCACATTAGACAGTGTATGAGTATGAAACAAGTAAATGCAGTATAATGTACTCGTGTACTTACGCATATGCTTTGATGAAGGATAATGAGAAGGAATAGTAAGCCACAAAGTCGCAGGGGTCTGGGCCCGGCAGCCCCCAGAAAAAAATTTGGAGAATTTTTCAATTTTTAGGCCAAATTCGGTCAGTTGGAGACGTATCGAAATTTTTTTTGGCCGGGCGAAAAAAACTCAAAGGGGGGACCCTTGTGTACAATTTCACTTGGGAAAATTTCGGGGGGGGGGGGGGGGGGCGGCCGCACCCCCACCCCCCCCTATCTGCCTATTGCAAGAGTGCGGCAACTGTACCATTTTATGATGCTACAGTATATATACATTTTTTACATTCATCAATGTAATGGTCACTGCGAAAAAAGCACGACGTGATTGGCAAGAGAGTGAGATGGGCAGAGTATGTATATAAATAAATCGGGACCCCGTCGGAGAGGCCCCCCCCAAAATTTGGACCCCGTTACATGTATATATGATCGGACTAAACAACGATTAAGAACGTTTATATAAACGATTTGAAAATGCCAAAATTGAAAATTTGGAATTAACGAATTCAAGTCTTGTAGTCCTTATATCACTCAGTATATACTAGTTTTGAATGGGTAAGGATCGGACTGTTTTTTTCTAAACCAGGTGACTTATTTTAACTCGTTTAGTCCGATGCGATGTCCATTCCTAAAATTCGGACTAAAATAAGTCCAGGTGTCTAATCCGGTAAAATAATGGATGAAAATTTCATACTAAACTTTACACAACTTTTTAACAGTTTACGTCTGCCCTAATCCAGAACAATTTTGTAAATAACCCAATAGCGTAAAAGCCACCAAAAATACTGCATTTGCGCAATTATTCATAAATATGCCAACATATGCGTACGCGGTGCGCCCACAGATAGGATCATTCTTGTTGTATAAAATGGAATACTTTTAATACAGCCGCATATGTACACTAACGATACTTTATTAAAAAAACTAGCCGCAACGGTTACATAATGCAAATCTGTTACTGCAAAAAATATGAGACATAAGCTATATAATGTACATATTACTGCTTCAAACAAGTTCGAACACTCAGAACTACTACGCGGGGGCCTCAGACGCCGCGTATACACGATATTAACCCTCGAATAGTGAGAGAGAATTTCTCTCTCTAGCAAGACTCTGACACCTAATTTTTTGGCCATGGCTTGAGTTACGTGCGTCGTAGAGAGATCGCAAAACCGCCGTTTGATAGAGAAAAGACTGGTGAATATTAAACAAAACATATATAAATGTCGAAATTTACAATTATTCAACCTAAACTCAGTCTAAGTCAAACACGTGATCACAAGTGTACGTAAACGTAAACACACATGTGTACGTTTATAGCACGCTGTAGAGTGCACTCAGTAATTTATACGCACTGTTACGTGAAACGCCAAGTACATGACCGAGAGCGCGCCGGGCACGAGTTTATGCACGCGGGCTTCCAGTGCGGATCGTTGTTGAGTGCACCCTACAAAGTGATACAACGGTCCCCAAAATTTTGACCGTTATATACATGCTCTTGCCCCATTACTAGTCTCTCTTGCCGATGTACCATCGTGCTTTCGTAGTGACCAGTTTACGTTGATGAATGTAAAAAAAATAAAAAAATGTATATATACTGTAGCATTGGTAAAAATGGTACAGTTCCGCAGCTTTTGCGATAGTTGGTGATGGTGAGCAATTCCGAAAGACAGTATTTTAGTCTGAATAACATTTACGTTTCAGCATCTGATTTTTTTGCCGAATATTTTTTCCACGTCAAACGACCACTAATTTTCACGGTATTCGGCCTGTGTGAAATATCCAAACACTGAATTTTAATGCTTTCCAACAAAATGGGGAAACGTTAAGATTCAGAGAGAGGCATCTCGTGGCAACGGAACGTTCCTTCAAGCACAGAAATGACTTTACTACAGCGCAGACCCAGTTCAACGGTATTTGGCCACCTCAACGCTCAGACTCAAGGGGTGGGAGTCCCAACGGGGATTTTACAGGTTTTTTTCAGTTTTACACTCCATTTAAACCCAATCTTTGGGCCAATTCCTACAATGGATTAAACGGATTAGATTAAAATTTGTTTGCCTAATAACGTATCCAAATGCTGAGGTAGACTTGAAAAATTTTGTGCGCATGCGGGAGGTGCTACAAATTACTGGCGGGAGGTGCTACAAATTACTGCTATCGCAAATTTCGTATAAATACATAAAAAATGTCATGAGTTATTGGCAAAGCAAATTTTCATCTAATCCGTTTAATCCATTTTAGGAACTGGCCCTTAGTTTAACACGTAATCACATGCAATGCACACAAATTTTCATTACGGTATACGATATTTTATTCAAACGAAACGTTTTACAGTGAGCACAGTCTAAATACTAAAAAACCATTTGTGAACCCCGGCCAAGGAAATTACCTGAGCACGACACTTCTCTATAATCATAATGGGCTGCATCTTAAGAGCCTAATTTTCTTCCTTGCAACCTAAAACTCAATTGTATCTAAATTTTTTCGAAAAACCACCATCCCACTCTCACGCCCATGGCCCATATTATGAACTAGCAAATATTTGAAATGACTTATTAGATATATTCAGAGACTGACGAAAAGGAATTCGTTAAAAGTCGGCCAGAAGACAAAATATAAACAGTTTAATTCACAAAAATACATGATTTATAAACAGTGAATAATTACAACAGAACAAAGGCACAAAATTATACAAAAACAATAATAGTAATGAGAGCATATTTTAGACAATCCCTAACTAATCATAATACATACATACAATTTCTTCTTCAACCAAAACAACTATAGTTTGAATTTGAGAGTTAAATTGGGGACTGAAATATACCATTATGAAAAATCCTACGTGCAAACCGAAACACTTGAACGTTTTTTACTAAAACACAACGCAGCCAAAATTAATCGCAGCCTCACTTGACTCAATATTTAGAGCTCAATAACTAATTCAGCAGTTCTAAACATACACGTAACAGCACAAAAATTTTGGGTACCCCTCTCCCCTCTGGTGGGACCCCCCCCTCCACGCTCCACTGCGTCGACTGATTTTTGACCCCGCCCTCCCTCCAAAAAATGACGCAATTTTCACCTGCTTTGACCAAAAAACACCGATTTTGTCAATTTTTGACGAAAATTAAATTAAAAATCGATTAAAAACCACGAAAAAATGCCGATTTTATCAAATTTTCGCCAAAATTTTACTCACGCCAGGACCCTCCCCCCTCTTTTCCCCTGGCGGAACCCCCTGCCTCCCCCGGGGCCCAATTTTTTTTTGGGGGGGGGGTCTTCCCCCCCCCATCCCTCCCAACTACATGTATGGTTCTAAAAGTCGTTTTAAATATGCTGAGCAATAAGATATTCAAGTCAGATGAAAAATACACTTTCATTTGTTCTCTGGTCTTTTCTGAATCGCGATACACGTATCGCCTTCGGATCGTATTAATGTGATTCTGAAACAATATGAAATAAAAATAAAATAACACAAAATGTTATAAAATAAAAACAAGAAAGCATAAATCAAGGACATGTGTAATCGCCGCATAGTCTTGAATAAGACAGTTTACATAAATTTGCAAAGTTCGCAACAAGCAAACACATTTTTGGGCCAAAATTTTCTAAAATCGTTTTTTTTAAATTTGCGCTTACTGGTACCCTTACCCTTACGTACGTATAAACTAGGCTTAATAATACTAAGTACACCTGACCCATAGGCCCCGAAATCACAACTAACTTGTCTTTGGAATGCAGACAGACGACTGGTTGTTCGTTGCCGCTGGGCTCAATCTCCTTGGCTAATCTCGCCACTGCATTCACCATACCGGCTGCTGACGGGTCCAGCGTGCCTTCCGCTAAACAATAAATAGGCCTTCAATTGCTGTACGTACGTATGTATGTATGTATATGCCAGGGGTTTTTTTCAAAAAATTTTGTCTGCATAATTGTGCAAAATTTTAATTTTAGTGTGCAAAATTTTATTTTTTTGTGCAAACTGTAAATGCGTTTTCTTTGCCTATATAACAGCCAGGGGCGTAGCCAGGGGGTGGGAATGGGGGGAATTTCCCCCCCAAAATTTTTTCCGACTGAAATTTTACACAAGGGTCTTCCCTTCGGTTTTTATGGTCCGGCCGGAAAAAATTTCCGATGCGTCTCCAATTGACCAAATTTGGCCTAAAAATCAAAAATTTCCCCAATTTTTTTTCTGGGGACTGCCGCCCCCAGACCCCTGCAACTCTTTGGCTTCGTGTTCCTTGCTTTTATCTTGCATGAAAGCATGTACGTACGTATGTAGTTGCATTATGCACTATGTATTTGTTTAATATACTATGTAGTGTATCGTTTTAGCTGTTTTATTGCTACAAAAATGACATTTTCCAATAAATGTACAGTTTTTAATGTCAAAAAATTTCGAAAAATATGAAATTCGTTAGCTTCCGACCCCTTACCGGCCCACCATTTTTGTAACTTTCGTTATTTTTAGCTGCAAATTTACGTTCGATGCTGCTGTGGTCGAAAATTGGCACTGTTTTTTGACCGAAAAATGCTAATATGTGTCGTTTTTTTGCGTTAAAATAGCAATTAACTGCATTTCAACACACTTCAAAAAATCGAAAAGTCATCCCCCCCCCGAAACTTTTTTCTGGCTACGCCAATGATAACAACCAATAGACGCGTTTTTATACCTCTATAGGCATATACGTACATTCAGTGGCGTATCCAGAAAAAATTTGGGGGGAAATACCTGTTCGATTTTTTGTAATGTGTTAACTGCACTTTGTAGCAAGTTTAACACTTTGATTATAACTGCAAGATCACTAAGCCAGAAAGTCGCAAGGGTCTAGGGACGAGATTTTTTAAATTTTTTGGCCGAATCCTGTCAACTCGAGACTTATCTTAACTTTTTTGCGACATGAAAATTAAAACAAAAAATGGGAACGACACATCAGCCAGCAGTAGCGTATATACCCAAACAATTTAGTGGGGGGGGGGTGGGGAATGACTTTTCAATTTTTTCAATTTAAAATGCACTTTTTAGCTACTTTAGCAATTATACAAATTCGCAAAACAAAAGCAAAAGCACGAAGCCATTATATAAGCCCCCAGGTAAAAATTTTGAGAATTTTTTGTTTTTTAAGCTGAACTTGGTCAATTGGAAAGGTATTGGATATTTTTTTCGGTTGGGCCATAGAAACCAAAGGGGGGACCCTTGTGTAAAAGTTCACTGGGAAAAAAATGTCTATCTAGGGGGTCGAGAATTATCGTACCAGTGGCAGATCCAGGAATTTTTTCAGGTTGGGTGGACGTGGAGCAATACTCCGACTGCGTGGAACAGTTTTGTTTAGAAACGTAGATGCTGTAGTTTGCGGAGGTCTGGGCCTGTGGAGCTACAGACTTGCGATTTTTGACAACGTGTAACGTGAATGTAACGTGAATAGAAAAATATGCATACGTCTAAAAATTTGAACACGCAATTATTACGTGAATCGTGCAATCTGCTTGCTCGCCAGCTTTTGAGAATAAGCAGTATAACGACCTGTCGCAGTTGAGCCCAGGTCAGCATAGCCTACAATTTGCCTACAACGTTGTAGGCTGGACCCACGCACTACGCAGAGCAAAATAGAGGACTACGCACGCGCCTGCGCGAAGGACTACGCACGCCGCGAGCCAAGCGCGACGTGCGTAGTCCTTTACGTTGCTCAGCGTACCTCAATCAGGCGGGATGGGGATGGTCCAGGATTTTTCTATATGGGGGGCGACATCAAAAGTACCTTAAATCAGCTCAATTCTACGCGGTCAGATTAGACTGCGCAGTCGTTTAGATTCTACACTGTCCAGTTAGACTGAGCATTCAGGTAATTCTACGTAGTCAGGTTGTACTGCGCAGTCAACTACGTTCTACATAGTCATGTATATACGCAGGTTGGACTGCGCAGTCGGTTTGATCTGAATAGTTAGCAGTCAATCTGGCATACGCAGTCTAATTGGTGGGACTGGGAAGTCAAATAAGGCTAATAATGTTTCGGGGTTCGGATTAAACTATCGTCAGTCTTGCGCGCAATCCCCACCGTCGCAGATAGTAGCGGTTCAACTGCGATTCCGCGGTCCACCCGGAACAATCGCGAAAAATCGTGGGTCTTGCCTACGTATGACAAAAATTAAAACAGTGCATTCTGAGCATATCACAGGCCCGTCAGGCACTGTGCATTATTGTGCAAAATTGTAATTTTTGGGAGCAAAATTTTAAAAAAGTGTGCATTTGCACAGGGTTTTGCACAAAAAAAACCCTGGTATATGCACATCGTGTGTATTATCTGTGCGTCTGTCTGCGACCTTCACAGAAACAATCCCCCTACACCCAAACATGGACATGGCTCTAATGAGTCCAATGAATGTGATATTTCTCAGTACAAAGGACTCTATGATGAAGAGCTAAGAATAAGTGAAAACACGTTAACAGAGAATTCTTTCTCTTTTTAGGCCTGATTCAGACAGACGTATTTTTTACTTTATACTATTTACTTTATACCTATACTTTTGCAAGTGTTCACACAGGCTTACCTTTTACTTAAGGAATATCACATTCAATTGGCTGCCTTTGGCGCACTTGTATGTTAAAAAGCAAATCTAACCAATAAAATGAAGCTCAATAGGCGGAGCTTCTATTAGAGCATTCTGATTGGCTAGATTGCAAAAGTAAAAAGTAGAACGTTTCTACTTTTACTTTTGGCCAAAAGTAAAAAGTACGTTCTGAATGAACCAAAATTTTTACTTTTGGTCCAAAAGTAAAAAGTACGTGTGAACCGGACCTTATGACCGCAGTGCCTTTGATAAGGAACAAGGGGAGGGGAGCATACATGGGCGTGGGACCCCCCCCCCCAGAAGGCATCCTCACCCCCAAGAATATTTAGAAGGTAGCTCACGAAGGAAAAATTAGTGGCTTACGATTTACGAGGCGAAATTGCTGGCTCACGAAGCAAAAATATCCGGAAAAGTTGCTACGCACCCCCCCCCCCCCCAGAATTCGGTAGCTGACCACGTATGGAGGGGAGCTAGTGGCATGTTTTTACTGGGGCGGGGCTGGAGGGCGTATACTCGTATATATTTCAGCATATACATAATATACATATGGAATCAAGATGTATATATTCAATATTCATATACTAGTAGTTTTCCTTTTTCCAATAAATCAACTGACATTCGTGATGGATTTGTGATCGTAATTATTGGAGTGAAATAAACCCTGAACCTTGACTTAGAGTAGCAAAGTCTAGGCATTTTCAGCAACCTAACCGGGAATATTTTTAGTGTGGGGGGGGGGGGCTGGGGCGGGCCCCCCCCCCCCCCCACCCCATTTGATCCGGACCCTCCCCGTTTTGGTCGCGCTCCCCTCATTTTGAGCCCCCCCATTTCAGACGGGGTGCCCCCCATAGTCCAAAATTTTTTCCGGAAGGACGTTATAGCGATTTTTTAGCTGTAACGATGTCGTGTTCGTCGGGTTTTTGGGTCCTTTTTTGATAAATTTAGTATTAGTGTAGCTATAATGATGTATGAAAACGTAATATTTAACGCATAATAACCAATTTTTCGTGTAAAAATAGTGTTTTATCGTGAATTGAATTTATCCATTTTCGTCGACGCCCCCCATCCATGGAGGGGCAGACTCCCATCGCGCCCCCCCTTAAAATTTTGCCTAAAAATATGCCAGCAGCTAACTGTTCTCACCGGACAGACATAATCCACTTTTGTCGCAGCAGAGGGTACCAAGAACACTCGGATTACTCATTCTGAAACATCAATAGGGCAAAATATATATAACTTATATACGTAAACAATAAAAAAACTAAATACATATATATAGTATAAGTACAAACTATAAAAAACAATACAAAGTGTATGTATAACATGACAATAAATGTTATATATATAAATTATTAGTAACTTGTTCCTGTATCTTGGTGATGTAAGTTTTGGTCAGATGATGTTACAAAGCTTCACATTTACTTTCAAAAAAACCACCACCAGGCATATTCATAATATAACTATACATAAGTTTGCAAATCATGTGAAAAGAACAATTTTACACCGCACCACCAACTCTTTTTTAGCAACCAGCCACACACATCAACTTACAGCGACGCGATTTCATTTTCTAGCGTCCTTTCCATTCGAGTGACTGCTGGGGTCGGAGTGAGAAAAAGACTAAAACAGCAAAACTGTAACCATAATCGGGGCGTACATAAATTTTATATACATACAAAAATATTTATTATGTTTTTCATTATTTAGTTCTTTGCAGTATCATATCAGGTGTGATGTGCTATTTTGATCTGATAACGCCCACCGGCCACCCCCACCCCCAAACAAAACATAAAGCGGTTTAGCTTTCTTTCATGCAAGGCTATGCTGTGCACACACACAAAAATTACGTGGGGTATGAATTCCCCCGTACCCCCTCCCCTGGGTACGCCCTAAAGCCATACCAGTGGCAGATCCAGGAATTTTTTCAATGAAACGGGTATGTGTATATAAAAATGCCATTCCAAAACCTCCGGATTAAACGGACTTAACTTTTAGCGCGCTGCTTTTTAATCAGACTAAACGGACTTAACTACGCACGCTAATGTTAAGCGTGCATGTTAAATCCTTTTAGTCCAGTGGTAGTTTAGGAATGGGTTCGGACTAAAATTAAGCGCTGACTTATTTTAAACCGTTTAGTCCGTTTAGTCCGATTTGTCATTCCAAAACCTCGGACTAAAATAAGTCCAGTCCGTTTAATCCGGTAAAGGAATAGACCCTAAGCCTTTCCAAGCCCACCTTGGCCCGTATTCACATACTAACACTAACACTTAAAGTTAGTGTAAACACTAACTTTAAGTGCTTCGTAGCACTAAGTTGTATTCACATACTTACACTCAAGTTAGTGTTAGTGTTAGTGCTACTAAACACTAACACTAACCTTAGTGTAGTGGCTTTGTATTCACATACTAAATTTTGTTAGTGTTTACACTAACATTTTTGCACTAAACTTAGGTACCTCGGGAGGTACCTTACGTTAGTGTTTTGTCAGGTAGGGTGTTATGAATTGCTCCGTTTGTCGTCCGGGGGGTAAATTGAGTGCGCTGAATCCGAATTTGACATCAGTTTTAGTCAAAGATGTGCCTGAATCCTTCTATTCATCCCAACAAATGCCAAAATTGGGAAAACGTAGAAAAATCAAAAATTCAACATTATTCGGAAACTTTTGAAAATATGTACGGTTTTTCAGGGTTTTTGATCAGTGTTCAAGATTTTTGTAGTTTGTGTGGGGGTTTTGCAGGTATTTCCTTGGAGTTTTCTACTAGTTTTTTTGCACATATGTGGTTTCTTAGCATTTTTCTCGGGGTTGTCCTGGATTTTTTTTGATAATTATAATATTTATAGCGATTTACTAGAATTGTGCTCTTTGGTTTGTGGTTTTGTTGGAATCTCTAGAAATTACCTGAAATTTTTAAGAATTTTTAAATGGTTTTCCCGCGGAGATATGTTTTTATTTCTAAACATTTTTCTGTCGCTTGTCTTGAATTTTTCTTGGATTTCACTAGTTAGTAGTTTATTTAGGGTTTATCCTGGATTTTTCTGATGTTTTTGTGCAATTTTTAGTGAAATTTTGTATGATTTTTTTAAAGTTTTCTCAAGTATTTTTTGAAATTTTTAGAGAAATTTTGTATGATTTTTCCAAAGTTTTCTCAAGTATTTTTTGAATTTCCTGGACTTTTCAAGTGTTTTTCGCGAATTTTCTCGAAACACACTCAGCGCCTTCTGCTCTATTGTGTGGTGTCTTTCTGGAGTTTTTCTGAGATTTCTAAATATTTTTGGAAAATTTTTTGTAAGGGTTTTTCTGAGGAAAACTTAATTTTCTTGCATTTTGCTGTTTAATCTACGGTTTTTTCTGGATTTTTTCAACGATTTTGTTGAATTAGTCCAAATTTTGCAGAACAGTGCATCCAAATTTTGGGAACCCCCCATCCCTTATTATTGACCAAAAATACAATGTACCCTAAATTTGCAAAATTTTTTAAAAAAATCGCAAAAACGGCCATTTTTCTAAATTTTT
>JASANF010002440.1:0-13249 GCA_030248245.1 Trissonchulus sp. WLG1_4 | reverse complement strand
GGCCCTGCGCCCACCCATGGAGTGCTACTTCACGTGTCCCAAAACAGAATACAGAACCATGCTGACACCTGGAGACGTTAGTGAGTAAAACTGGTTTGTTTTTTCTCAGAATGACACGTTCTTAAAGTGAACCCACTTAAACTTCGTATCACCCCATTAAATAGTGCATAAAAGGGAACAGTTTTGGTACCTAAGTATCATGTGAATAAATCAGGTAGCAGACTGATGCTTTACTAAAAATTAAGCATATATATATACTGTTACTACCAACAGTAGGTACTACCATACGTTTTGAGTGTCTAATCTTGGAATGGGGGGGGGGTTACTCACCGACATTTGACTGCCCTTGTACAAAGTCAGAGAAAAAATGACCATGCTTTATGACTATGCTTTTATACCATCGGTATGCGCCCAATTTTTTTAAAAATTTTAAAATGTAAATTTTGAATTTTTCTAAAATTTGAGCGGTCCAATCCAAAAATAAGTGTTCCAGAACACTGGGTTTGTGTTGTGTCATATGCGTGTATATGTGTCTTTGTGTGCTTGTTAGATTAGACTAACTTGGGAGTTTACCAACAGCCACTCATAGTTTGCGAACCGGGCCCCTGACCAGGATAGACGTTACAAAAGTTTTTCGAACCGGTACTAGAGCGAACGGTCGTATAGGCTTACACATGAAATGGCGCTTGTTCATTTTGCAGTTGTGGTCAATACAAACATTTGGTATCACGCCACGGTGGTTCACGGATCGGACATCAGCATCAGTATTGGCTCTGAATTCGATTAACTGAAGCGCTGAAATTCACTGCAATACTTTTGTTTGAACTTTACTATTGCTTCAAGCGTGATCTCACTTTCATTAAGTATTATCTGTCATTGCGTTAATACATCCTGATGTACCTAAAAAAAACTTCAAGAAACGCGATTAACAAAGATCAAGGAAACGCAAAAAGTTTTTCCTAAGCGAACCTGGAAAAAAATTACATGGGTGCAACATCTGCTGGTGCACAAAACCACCAGCAGGTCACCATGAACTGTAAAACTACACAAACTTTTTTACATAACAAGGTTTATTCACAGTTGACTCCGGCAGACAAAAAAGACGATACAAATCCAGAAATCAAACAAATCCATGACCATTTCAAACCAGCAGACAATCTATCAGTATCACTACTTGAATTAAGCTAATCAAGATTTATCAATAGGATCAAGAGTACATAATGGGAAGAGTATGACACTCTTCCCACTGGCCAGCTTGGCAGCGCGGTAGATGCGTTGCACAATAGAGGCCCACAACGGTCCCAAACGGGACCCGGTCCCAAATGGGTACCTGGTACCCAAACGGGCCCTGCAGGTACCCAAACGGGCACTCCAGGTAACCAATTGGGACCCCGGTACCAAAGCGGGACCCAGGGACCCAAATGGGACCCCAACGCATCGGATTTGCTGTTGGCTTTGAAAAAGGGGTCCCATTCGGGTACCTGGGTCCCGTATGGGTACTTGGAGGGCCCGTTTGGGTACCAGGTACCCATTTGGGACCGGTTCCCGTTTGGCACCCTTTTTGGCCGTTATTGTGCAACGCATCTACCGCGCTGCCAAGCTGGCCAGTGGGAAGAGTGTCATACTCTTCCCATTATGTACTCTTGGTAGGATTAAAAAACTGCACCGAAATACACGCAAAGTTCTTGGCTTTAAAACAGATTAGTTAAAAAACCGCAGAAATATAAGAATAGCATTAAACCGTTGCGCCTTAACAAATTGACTTTTTAATATGCTGTATACGTGATGCAAACCACAAAATACTAAACGGAACAGTTAGGGTAAATCGGGGTAATACGGTCACTTGGGGTAATACGGTGACTTGTGACTTTGACCGCCTGAATATTGCGAACCAATCAAGAAATGGGTTGGTTCTTTGCAAAAGAATACCTCAGCTATTGTAGATATGACTGTCAAAGTTCTGAACTGAAACGTCAAATATAAGCAATTTAAATCTACGACGCGTAAATTTACTTCGATTTCGTGCGTTTGGGCAACAATTCACGTTGGAAAAAAATGTAAAGTTTGACAGGCTGAATACTCTGCTATAGTAAGCTATTGCTATAATTTTTACACTGTTAGAAACATGGGTTACTGGACTATACGTGACGTAAATTTTAAACCGGAGAACTTAGTTAATTATGAGTTATTAATACCAACGCAGGTGACCGTACAACCCTAAAGTGACCATAATACCAAATAAAGTTTGACGATTAATAACTTTTGTTTTACAAAAAGTATTAACTTTATACTTGACAAATATGCAGGTCTTAGGGACTAGTATTGATGCTGTAAAAATTAGTTATGTACCTATTACCAGTAAAAAGTTATATGGCGGTTCGGGTAATATGGTCAAAAAGGGGCAAATTTCTGCCCATATTACCCCGTTTTACCCTATGTCAACACTCAACACTGAACAAAAAAATTACGATAAAAATATAGACTTACATAGAGTTACAGAAGCTGTAACAATAACAAAAAAACAATATTACTTTTTATACGAAAAAATTACTAGTAGATTTATTCGATTGGCACCTACTAACGTAACCTAGGTTTTATTGCCAGTATATTTCTTACAAGAATCGATTGATACACACAGCAAAAAATGGGCTAGTCAACGTTTATTTTTTTACTGAGCTAGCTAACCACGTTAATAGACCAGCAGCAATATTGAAGCTGACTGTAAAAAATAATATAACATTTCTGGCACAATAGAACAAAAAAGCATCAAATCAGGCTTACAGAGATGGTTAAAATACAAAAAAACATAAGGTAACAAACTTACAAAACAAAACCCAATATCTCAACAATATAATAAACATGCAAAAAATTGACCGACTTGCTATTTGACCATAGCGTTCAATTTGAACGGAAATATATAATTGCTGCAAAACCGCACATATACGTCAATGACAACCCAGGAGAATAGTAATCTTGAACATACATAATATTGTAATGGTGTCAACACATACATGTAACGGGGTCAGAATTTTGGGGGGCCTCGCCGGCGAAATTTTGTGGACCCTCCCCCCGTGGTCGACCAAAAATAACCTAAAATTTGCAAAATCTTCGCAAAAAAGTGCCATTTTTTCTAAATTTTGCCCAAATTTTTGGGACCCTCCCCCCCGGCTTCTCGATTTGGGGGGGGGCATCCCCCCTCATACATCATACATGTATGTGTCTAAATAATTTGGGGGGCTCTCCGGCCAAATTTTGAAGACCCTCCTCCCCTCGTTCGACCAAAAATACTATAAATTTTGTAAAAAAGTGCCATTTTTACTAAATTTTGCCCAAATTTTCGGGATCCCCTCGGCCCCTCGATTTGGGAAGGTCTCCTCCATCCCCCACCTCATACATGTATTACCTTGAAGTTATATGAGGCTTTTCGGTTTATATGTCGAATCAGGCTTTTCAGTCCCTAGTAAGCTGTACAATTCTCACACTTTGAAAGTTTTTGCGGTGCTAGCACGACAAATTTTCTGCAGCTACAGACAGAAAGTCTAATTTATTGATCTGGGAATTCGTGGTAAGTTAACTAATAGAAATGGTAGCTCAGAGAATAAAATCTGGAATTACCAACACAGCCCAAGATTGTGTGTGCGCATGACCACTAAACAAAAACAGTCCTTAAAATCAATAGAGTAAAACTGAATAACTAAGTTAAACATAAAAATCTGACAAAAACATAAGCAATGACAATTTCTGATCCATCATAAACAACAATAAGGTCCGCATTCGTATTGTACAGTAACCAATTAAGTAACTCAAATTTCAATTTCTAAAGCTCGCCCATACTTGTCTGCGTTAAGATACGGCAAACTCGTAAATTCGCTTCAGAGAAACATTATAGAACTGAAATATTATAGTAATTAATGCTATAATCGCCATCGGAGCAATTAGCTACGTGGCCAAACATCAATCCAAAGTAGTTATAGCTAGCATCTTAAACGCGCACAAGTATAAAGTGAGCTTAACAGTCTAATAGCGTCTGAGTCCCCCCCGGCTGTATTTGGCATAGGACTCATATCCAGGCCCGCTGAGGCCCCCGCCTGAACGCCCTGTCCCCCCGTAGCTGTCTCGGCCGCTGGCCCCAGTGTACCCTCCCGAGCTGCGACCACTGAAACTGCTGCTGCCGGCCCAACTCCCACCGCTGGTGTCTGAAACAATAGTAAGTGGTTTGCTAATAAATTTGGTATTCGGCAGTATTAGTAAACTACTGGTATGTATGCATGTAGACATGTAAAATAAAAAAAGTTATGCAATTTTAAAAAAATGAGTAAAGAACTTTAGTTTTTTGCATCGCATGTTCAATCGGTTTCACAGGCAAAAAAACTGCACAACGATATTACTCAGAAACAAAATTACAAGTAAGCATAATACGCACGTATCTGGGGGATATAAAAAACACTGTCTCACTTTTTTTTCTTCAATTATACTACCCATCACAGTAATTTTTATAATTCAATTAGATAATATTATGCTTGCTTACTGAAATCGGAAGTTCTGGTCCACCCACTTCCGCCACCGCCGGATGTCCGGCCTTGCCAGGTGGAGCCTCCGCTACGACTGTCACTGGAGAACACTGCTCCAGCACTGGGCGACGATTTGCGATAGCCCCGACTCAGTTCCTCACGACTGCTGGTGTAGCCGCGGGCCCCCCCTGAGCTCCCGAGCAGATCGCTCAAGTAGTTGGCTCGTCTTGCCTCCCAGCCCCCCGCGGGATCAGCCCCGGATGAGCGGCCAAGCGAGCCCCCACTCGCCGGAGTGCGCTGATAAGCAGGGGGCCGTTCACGACCGGAGGGGGAGCCGAAAGAAGCTCGGCTGCTCCCTGTGTCCCCCCGGGCCATAGGTTCACCCAGCAGCGGTTTTCCAGTGCGTCTGTCGTCATAGGAGCGGCGACTGGGGGGGACAGGTTCCCGATGGTAGCCCCCTGAACTGGCAACCCCGGCTCCGGCCCCCCCTGTCGCATAGCCCCCGCTAGAAGCGCCATAGCGCCCCCCAGCATCCGAGTAGCGGCTGGCAGCCCCCGCACCCCCGCTAGGCCGGCCGGTGGTGGCCACTCGCGCACCGCCGGACTCACGCTCCCGAGAACTGCGACGATAACTGTCGCGTCTGCAAAAAAATAAAATTACATTTTATAGGATAAAAAAGTATATTAATTTTGCCGTAAATTATTCCTAATGACAGATTGAAATATAGTAAATGAGACAAAAAACATTATATTCTACTGGTCAGACTGATCTTATTAAGACATTAAAAAACGATGTCACTAAGAAATGATTTAATAATTGACATTTCTATATCCCTACCCCTTCCTAGATAAAAAATACCACAAATTAATCTGATCTGAAAATAGTCACACTTTTCCTTACCTACCAACTACTCGAAACTTTAAAAAAAAATCACAGTCATAGACCTAATAATCTCAGTTCTACCTGATTTCTCTAGCCGGAGCTCTGGCGGAATCCGGAGCCGAGCGTCTGGTGTATCCCGCACTGGCCGGCGAATAGGCTGGTCGCTTGCTGGGCGGTGGGCCATCGTCTGGGGCGTAGCAGCTGCGTTTCAGGCCATAGCCCCCGCCACGGTCACGGGAGATGCTGAAATATAAAGACAATTATTACTGATAAGCATAGATGCACATAAGGGGCGGGGATAGGAAAAGGCATCCAACCCCGCCTTCGTGATGTTCGGCAGTTCGGCACCAACACTCTCAGACAGCGGCACCCCTTTCTTTCCCCCCCACCTCTTCTCTGATGGCCAAAAAGTGCCGGAAGAATTAGCTAAATCCGAAAAATCGCGAAAATTGTCAGGTTGCAAGCAAAAAAGTGCCCCAAAAATTACTTGCAAACCGAAAAATTGTTGGCTCTTGGCGGAAACAAATAACACCAAGGGCCACCACCCGTCCGACAAGGGTCAGTGGCTCAAGTATATATTCCCAAACAGTGGTCACCATGAAAGCCAAAACCAACACTATAAAATGTTCTCAGTGTCATTGGAAACTAAATACATAGAAAACTAACAAGACTATTCAGTTTGAAGCAGCACTGAGGTAAATTTTACTTTAGCACCATTTAAAATCAATTCTTGCTTATTAAATATTGAAGCAAAAATTGTATCCATGATGCAAAAATTGATCGGAAGGGATTATTACACTCTCGCGATCATAAATAAAAAACAGCAAATTGAAATGGTTTTTCAAGCTTTATAAAGGGTTTATCTACAAAATCTATGCTAACTATTCAACTCGTACAACTTTTATAATACCTTATGCTATAATATATCACCTTCCGCATCAAACTTAAAAAATTCGAACTAATTTCAATGCAATTTGTTACATCAATTTTGAAAATTTTGCCTCAGTTTTGTTTGGTATTTACACATTTATGAAAAGCTTGCAGAGCAAAACCAGCAAACTCAGAGTTCTGTCTCGTTAAGCCCGGTTCATACTCGTCCTTGTCCTTGTCCCTATCATTTTGTGCTCAAGCAATTCCAAGAAAACGAACAGGTGAGCAAAAAGTTCGATAAACAGATTAGTCGATACTTCGCAACAGCTCTTCAAAAATTGTCCTTGTCCCTGTCTCTATGTCCTTAAGGACAAGAATGATCCAGGATTTAAGGACAAGTATGAATTTCCCCTACCGTTCGATATCGGCGGCGGCGCTGACTTGTTGCCGCAACTGCATCTGTTGAATTTCCAACTTTTCTCGCTCCAACTTCTCTCGTTCAAATCTGAAATAATATGAGATAAAAGCAGTGAGCGACGCGAAATGCCTTAAACTGTAATTTACGTAGTTAGTTTCAAAAAGATTATTTAGAATAATTAGTGCAAAATGCTTGGCTGACCTACTAATTCTCTAGGTATTATTATTCTCCAGTCCTTCTCCAGTGGTGTTCACCATAATTTTAAAAACGCTTATTAAACGTATTTCAATTAATGAGTGTCTACTGAATATCGACAAAATAGTGAAGGCAAATTGAATGAATAAGTTTTTAGGATTGAATAGGATAGCTTTTCTTGCGTTATTCTATTATCAAGACATTCTATTTTGCTGCAAGCAATGTTTCTGCAAATCTACCCACTAAAATAGAAGTCCATTTATAATATAGTCCACAGGTTTATAGATGGTGCTTTAAAGCATGATTTTAAAACAGTTTAGTCGGACCTCGTTTAGCCCAGCAAAAGAATATGCCTTAGGCAAAAGCCTGAATCTATATTGCCATACTTAAGTCTCTCTCGTTCCCGTTCCAATTTCAGCAGCTCCTCTCTCTGCATGTACTCCAGCTCGCGTTGCTTCAATCGCTCCAGCATCATGCGTTCACGGTCGCGAGAGCTCTGCTCGATCTAAATCAGTCAGTTGCAAGCAGTCGCAAAAATCGCCGCCGCCTATTTTGTCTCAGGGTTCAGCAATTTTTGGGCAGACTTTTTGGTAATTTAATACAATGCGAAACAGGAGAAAGAACAAAAACATGCCATATTTAGAATCGACTACAAAATTACGTCAAGTAAGCTCAAACGGCATATGCATAAAAAGCCGTGTATGTAGAGTATTGAGTGACTAGTAAGTCTTCGAAAATTGTTCTCAGTGTCATTGGAAACTGAATGTACATCATGAATCTAGGGTTATTCAGTTTGAAGCAGCACTGAGAGAAATATTATTGTAGCATCAATTTCATCAGTTTTTGCTCACAGCATAAATTAAGCAAAAATTGTATCCATGATGCAAACAAGACAGAACACATATTTTTGTCAGCTAAACTACGTCGTAGGTAAATTAGCTTACTTGACAGATCAGAAGTATAAATTTAAAGTTTGATTATTTTTTAATTGCTGCTAACGGAAATAATAAAATAGACATGTCAGTATGTCACTCAAAAAATCAAGTTTAAAAGAAGAAATCATTATTAGTGTTTAAATGACATTTTGAGTGGTTAGGAACTAAAGCTTAACCAGATATTGCTGAACAGTGGGACAAAACAGGTGGCGTCTTCGTGATTTTCGTAATAACTCGCAGTACTCTTGATGCTTGCAATTCGTTCTTATCCTCATGAACAGCGTGTTTCTTTTTGTCACAGGGTCCAGCATTTTTTGGTCACACTTTATCAACAATATTATCACTATAAAGCCGAGGTTTAAAAAAGTATTTCTTTAAACCATAGCAACTTCCTACGCTTACTCGGCTAACCATCCTAGAGCCAGCATAGCTGCCCCGTCCACGCAGCGTGCTGTAGGTAGAGATGCGGGGGGCGCCGAATCCCCGGGTGCTCCGGTGCACCAGAGCCCGGCCGCGAGCCACCGAACTGGTTGGCCCAAAAGTGCCCCGCGTGCCGCGCATCAGTCCACGACCCCGCATCATCGGGGGACGACGGGCAATCTGCCGACGATGCCGGCTGCCGTCGCCCTCACCTGAAAATAAAAAATGTTGGCTAAATGACACCAAGAGCACATAATAGCGTCTTAATCGTACAGAAGAGGAGCCACTGAGCGAGTACTTGTTGTATGTACTCTTGTTAACATGAATAGGAATGTAGCACAAACTACATCCGCATTCGCCATTTGTTTGCAGATGTGAGGTCTTGAGGATGATGTGTATTGATTAACATGTTACTAAAAATGTATACAGTTAGACGGCAATAAGTTTGCATGATTGTATAATGCTAATTATTAATTTGCTTATTTGATTTGATTATTGATTGCTAACTGATTGTATAAAATGTAATGCTATAGTGTACACTATAGCTACTAAAGTGCAAAAAATGGCCAAGGCCCAAGTCTATTGACTATAATCAGCAGCCGAAAGCATTACTCCAAAACCACCAACCACCCATTGACTACAACACTTCTACTTCTGCTAGAACAAGCTATTTGCTAAAATAATTTGGCTGACCCCGTGAGTGTTGTCTGTCCCGATCACTGCTTCGGTGGTGATCTGAATGGGATCGAGAACGGCGACTGCGACTGCTGCGACGCTCGCGACTACGACGACTGTCTGAAAGGAATAGAAATAGAGCCAATGAGGAAGCTAAAATATTGGTCTGTTGACTCGATTTGTATAAAAGCATTTATTTCGCACGGACGACTGCCGGTGAAGAAAGAGTGAGAAGCTGCTCAGTTATAAATTTATGCATCTTGTATATCAGCCCCGTCTTGAATATGAAACATCATCGCAGCTTGAAACAGTAGCTTTTCCAAAAAATAATTAAATTATCAATACTATCACAACATGCCTACGTTATGTTCTAACAAAGATTACCTCACGAACGTCCACGTCTTATACAAATAAATTACCGTGACAACATAGTGTCTCCATTTCCAAAAACCACCTCCTAACTAACCACTTTTGCCCTCGCAAAAATGTCCAATGACCAATCTATGACCCAAAACCACTCTAAACTAACCATCTTTTTTCTCCGGCGATTTGGCACCACCGTCTTTTCTCTCCTGCTGTGCTGCTGGTTTCCTCTCTTCCTGTTTCAGGCCACTGACCGGAGTGCTGGGTTTGGCGTCCGTCTTGGCGGGTTGTGTCGCAGCGGCTGTGGCTGGTTTAGCCGCAGTGGCCCCCAGACCCGCTCGAGTTGCCGTGGCTGCTTTTGCAGCGTCTGGCTTGTTGAACGGCAGCATGCTGTCATTTTTAGACTGCAACCAAAAGCTTTATGTATTTTTGTTTTTTGTTATCAACTTTTTTTACTTTGAATGTTTATGAGCAGATAAAAGATGACTAGTACTAATTAGTCAGAGCACCAAAGAGGAAGTTTTTGGTCGACCAATGGGCGCTCAGTTTGCTTATATAAGAATGGTAAGTAAGTTTTGTATTCTTACTTATATATTAATTTACAAACAAGTAGTGAACACATCTAGTAACATGATATAATTACCATTTCTTTAGTCATGCACCATTATAGCAAAAAAATGTGCACTGAGCACTTGATAGCAAAGTTTACACTGCAGGTATAACTCTTGCCCTAGTGACTACTTATTCTCTGAATATTGGCTGCAAAGCCATAATATAGCCTTATACCCTTTCAACGGAAATCATTCGACCGCCCAGTTCGGTGCGGTGCAGCTGTTGGATGCACTTGGAGGCCTCCTCGGCGGACGACATGGACACGAAGCCATAGCACTTAGAGCCGGGCGATTTGGCCGAGGTCACGATTTTGGCCGTCAGCACGCGACCACACTTGGAGAACAGCGTCTGAAATGGAAACAAGTGTTATCCTTTGAGCAAAAAGATTGTCTAATACCAAGAGTACATAATATGACCTATCATGTACTATTATGTACATAATACTATAATAGTACCTATTATGTACTCTAGCTAATACCAAGAGTATATAATCCTATTATGCACCAATACCAAGAGTACATAATACTTATGTACTCTTGATAATGCTGATGAGACAAAAAAGATGCTCGTGACTTTTCCCTAAGTTTGCTGACCAAAAAATGATGGATCCTGAGACAAAAACAAAGGCGCCTTTCATTACGAAAGAAATAGCACGCATCAAGAGTACAGCAAGTAGTCACAAAGCTCACGCAACCTGTTTTCTCTCTGGGTACAGCAATTTCTGGTCAGATTTGAGTTCTTGATAATAATTTAAACTTAGAGGTAATGGTAAGATTTCTTAGATCTTAGTATTAGAAGTTTGGTATTTAAGAAGGAAATTTAAGCCGTAATCTAGCCAACTAAAACCATTCATAAACTGGCGAAAAATACAACATCCGTAGAGTTTTTCACCCCAAGGACAGAAAAACCCAAAATTAACTGAAATACCTTCAAATCAGTGGCTTTGATGTTGGGTGCCAGTCCTGTGATCCATAAGTTCTTCCCACTCGACTGCGCTGAAACAAAATGTTTCTCAGTTTAATATTTTAATTGATAAATTTTAAATGACTGAATCATTATTACTAATTTACAATAAAATCAATTTAGTTTAAACTAAAGTTAATCATTTCTTAAAAAACGTAACACTTAAGTTTGCAATTGAAAGCTGAGTTCGCTAGAGGCAATAAAGATCAACATTCTAAGACCAAAGCTTTTCATAATATAGATGAAATCAAGTATTAATTGATTAATTTAACAGCAAATTATTGTCCTCTGAAAACTGAGATCGTACTACCGTTTTTGAAGTTTTTTGCATTACAAAAAAAATACTACTATAAGTTTTAGTTTTAGTTCAACCACAATGACAGCACTTTGATTTAAAGTTTTACGGCTAATTTCAGTTTAAAAACTGTTTTGCGTGAATTTCTAATATGGTTTTAAACAGAAAAGTGCGATTTCGTAAACCATAAGCCAGTTGCCAATGATTTTGCAAAAGAGCGTTGTAAAAATTAACGTAGTAACTGTCTTTGAATAGAACAGTGAAAAAACTGCGAAAACGTATTACCACCTTAACTGATAGCAATCAGTAATCACTCACGTTTCACTTCCTGTTCGGTTTTCGGAGTGGTGGCCGGTTGAGAGGACACATTGTCCTGCTTCACAGTAGTTTCGCTGAAAACAGTCATAAGCTTTAATATGGAAACACAAAATTCCCCCAATGGCAATATTTTAACGGTTTAGTTACAAATTAATTAATTTTAACAATAAAACGTAAAAATGAAATAATAATTTCGAAACAAAATCTGTGTGAAAATTTTCATGAATATCACCCGGATTCTGAAGAACCAAACATTTTTATCCTTTATCAAGAAAAAGCTATGGCTTAATCGCAACTCCAGTCTAACGCCTCTGGTCTATTAACGCCGGTATAGATAAATGCGGAAAACAGAAATGTAGATGATAATCTTCCATCCAAAAAAATCATGAGTATCTCCAGCTTTCTTCCCACCACGGCAGGTATTTTTCCATTCAGAGAGCAAATGATCACCAGTCTTGACTCCTCTTTCGGCAAGCGGCTAGTTGAACATGAAACCACCAAGCCAAAAATGACATTTCGCAGACAATTATAGCAAAAAATGAGAATCCAAAATCAGTTGTGTTATTCCACAAAGCTGGATGAAAACGTAGCAGCGTGGCTGAAACCTGAAAACCTGAAACCCTAGCAAGAAAAAAAGAGTAAGTGGGGGACGGGTCATAAAAAGGTAAAGACGGGATGGGATGGTGGTAATAGATGGGGGTGGTGAAATCTGCAACCTTAGTATACCAATTCCAACCAGTTGGTCTGTCAACCCAGAAAAGAATTATCGCGGGGACAGAGGTCTGATATAAGTCGTTGTCCATTATTGTTGCATCATTGAATTGACTGTGGCTAACGTGAAGCTGCCCTCCCCCAACTAAACCAACCTCTTTACAACAGCCGTTTCCGTGCGCGTCGGCGGCGTGACCGTAGTCGTGGGCGGGGCTGGATCAGCCGGACTTGCATTTGATTGGTTGCCGTTGACGCTGGGAGGCGGAGCTACGGCCGGAGAGCTGGTCATCAGTTTTGACGAGCCCCCACCGACGACTGTGGGTGGAGAGGGGGCCGGGGCGTTCGCAGCCGGTGGCTCACTAGCAGCCACAGCCGTAGTAGCAGCAGTATTGGCACTAGTGGCAAGAGTACAGTTAGAGCCACTGTTCAGTGGCTCACTCGTGCCACCAAGAGCAGGCGGTGTGGCAGCAGCCGTGGTGTTGGCGGCCGTCTTTACTCCTGCCGTCGTGGGCTCCAGTACCAGCGAGCACTCCGAGCTGGTGCCGTCCGTATTGACGATGAGACTAGACGAGTCGTCGCCACCCGTGGGATTCTGGGCGTGGGCAGCCTTGTGCAGACGAATGGTGTCTTCGGGCGTAAACTGGTGGCGAGGCTCCACGTCTCCGGGACTGGGGATCTCCTTTTGCTGTTGCACTGCTGCAGCTGCGGCTGTCGACTCTTCATTTTCTACTACAATAGTATTATTAGCATTTATGAATGAATGAATGAATGAATGAATGAATGGATGAATGAGCACAAGTAATATTTTTTCTCTATCCATTTATTACTTAGAAGATTATAAAATTGACAACCGAGGATTATAAATAACCAAAACTCTCTGTTAATATTTAAATCGGTATCAGTCATTAGTGCTTCGAAACGTACATCGTACTTTCATAGATCTCAGAATTTCAGCAAAGAATACACAGTTCTTTCATAGGGTTTCTGTGTAAAATCCAACCATTACAATTTTCACATTTTTTCAAATTTTCAACACAATATTATAAGGCCACTGACAGATGTTTTTTATCAAAGGAAACAG
>JASANF010002439.1:0-10053 GCA_030248245.1 Trissonchulus sp. WLG1_4 | reverse complement strand
TATATATATAAATTTTTTTTGTTGTAAAAGTATATTTTGAATTCTATTCGCAATTTAAGTTCTTAAGTTTAATATCACAATTTCTGTTCAGTATTAATGATTGATCACACAAATCCTCAAACTGTCACAACAAAATCAACGATAGTGTTTTATTGGTAACAACGCATTTATTCAAACTCTTATGAGAGCTGGTTGGCTTAGACGGTAGCGCGTTCGAGTTAAAATCTGATGCCAGAGAGTTCGATTCCGTCCTTCACTTTTTTTGCGTTCCATAATCTCTAATGGTATTCCACTTAAAGTAGATGTTTTCACTGCCCATGTAATTTAACACTGAACCCATTCAAACTAAAGTAGAAAACACTGCAAACCACATGTGACGCCCGCGCTGTTAGGGTTACAGGTTACACAAACCAACTGACAAAAGGTGAACACAGGCTCAGTGTTATTGTCCAAAATCAAAATGCATTTCCAATCAAAATTAAAGACGTGTTGTGCTGTGGCACAACAGGAAAAATGTGAATAATATCTTATCAGTCACATGAAATCACAAAAAACATTGTTTGGCATACAACTGTCAATTTTTTTTCTTCTGGACGGATTCATAAACAAGGGCAAAGATTTGGAACAGGCTAAGCAGTGATCCGCCTGTCTGAAAGCATAAATTCCGAGTTGAAGTTACCAACAGATATAAAAACAATTCACTACAGCATACTGTTGTTTATCACACGCAATACCGTTTATCACAGCATACCGCAATCACACGATCTGTCAAAATAAATTAAATGTGATATAAATATGATACTTGGAATTTAAATAAAATACTTTTGATATTTGATACTTTGAAAAAAATTAAAAAAACTTTAAATATGACATGAATACAATACTTTAAATTAAAATATGATACTTTTGACAGTCGATACTCGGAACAAAATTAAATATGACTTGAATATAATACCGAGAAATTTAAATATGATACTTTTGATACCAAGTTTAATATTGATACTTTTATCAATAGTATTATTACCAAAGTATCATATTTATATCAAGAGTATCAAAATGGTGTCAAAACAACAGTCCTACTGCATTGTAACAGTCAAACAGTTAACAGTAACAGCAGTAACTGTATTTTGACCAATTTTCTGTATTTGGCCAAAGTATTTTACCGAAATAATGGGGTAAAACAAATTTTTGGCCTTCGCTACTATTTTAAGGATACCTAAGTATCGAACTAAACAAGTTAAGTAACTTATTCACCTGACAGTAGTATAGATGAAAAAAAAATGTAGACTAAACTAGTGAATAAAAATTAAAATTTCAACAAAATAAAATGGAGTGAAGTATATAATTAAAAGATAAAAAAATAAATAAAAGCAAGTAAATTAGAATATCATGTCTTTTTTAAACCAGCCCAAAAATAGAATGTTCTAAAATATCTAACATTAAAATATTTCTTCTTACTTTTTAAACATTAATTTATAATAGTTTCGCACTGTTTATTTTTTATTTATTAATTATTCATTCTTTTTATTCATTATTTTAGTCTGTTTTTAGATAGCATGTGTCTCGTATGTCAAAATTCCCATGCAATACATATATCTATGCGATCTATGCTATCTATGTAGCTATACATCCAAACTACTCACACAAATCCCCAAGATCCCTCCGACTTTTGCGATATACGCATCAAAGGTCAGCAATACGTATTCGGATATAACCTCCCGTATCAGATGAGCATGCTGTACTTCCATAACCAATCGATTCTCTTGCTGTCTGGTTTCGTTTAGTCTGAAACATAACAGCTATAAGTATATGAAATAAAAACAAGCCCAATCTGCGGCAAAATCTTCAGCAAATATAAAGCAAGCATTTTCAAGTAAATTGACCACAGGTCAGTTAAGACCTGTTGTACAGCTAAAAAACTTCCTCATCAACAATTTTTTGTTGGAACAATTTAGAGACCTTCGATGATTGATAGGTTTATGCAAAAGTATGTAAGTACGTTTGCAACTTGCAATACACCTAACCAGTTAATATGATTGTGTATTGTGATAAACAGGTATTACATGAATTAGGTAAGGTAAAGGTAACCCGCGGATAGAGAACTATCCTTTGGCGTGTCCGCCCTCGGGTGAGGTGCTCATCTCCTTACATGAATTAGCATCTGTTGGTCCGAACCTACATCACAAGTTTCCATTTAGGGAAAACTGATGCTCCCATGTGGTTTATGACTACAATTTCTAACACTGTATACAGTCGACGAAATTTGTATGAAAGCCAAAGCAACTAGCTAGGTACTGGCCAAAACTTGTTTTGGTGTTGTGCAGCGAAACATGTCAATATTATTTGTATTTTCATTTGTATGGACGTTAGCAATCACAAAACAGATTGCAGACAGTAGTAATGTGACAGCAGCTGTCTTAAACTGAAACATGAGCTAAACAAATGCACACAAAAACTGTGCTGGCAAATACTGCTGCAAAAGTTTGCTGCAGACGCGTACTTTCGGCAAAGCGTGAACTAAACACGCGCACTGACATTCGAACGCAAAGAAGCCAGTGTATTGTTACAAAATCAAAATTAAAGACCAGGGGCTTGTTGCATAAAAATAACAGTGTTAAACTGTTTAACAACTTAAACTGTTAAAATGTTAGACTGTTAATTAACAGTGTTGGAATTTTCGTTGCATAGAAAGACTGTTGAAATCTGCTAAATTCTAGCAGTGTTTTTAACAGTTTAACAGTGCAGATATTTTACGCAGCACACACTGTTTTTTCGAAATATCTAAAATTTTCATGCTGTAACCCCCTGTAAATTATATATCATTTGAAAGCGCAATATCTCAGCTTTCAAATGACATTAAATTTACCAAATTTTATTAAACCTACCGTTTATTACGTAAAAAACCGTGAAGCTTTTTTTGCAAAATCTTTGCAAAGTTGAATATTTTGCGAATTATCTAGAAATTTCATGCTGTAACCCCCTTAAACTAATGCATCATTAGATAGAGCAATGTCTCAGCTTTGAAATAGCATTAAATTTACATCATTTCCAGCTAATGTACTTTTTGTTAATCAAAAAATAGTAAACCCTAAAAGATTGTCATCAATATTAATATGCAATATTATGCACATTCTAATTTCGATAATTCAAATCATTAATATTATTATTTGAAATATTATATACATTATAATTTCTAATATTAATCTCAAATAATGATATTAATTTGCAATCAATCATGCAGTTGTTAGTAAATTAATCATTAAATCAGGGTGACATTATTGTGATCAATGCCATTTAAGGTGGTAGTTGAGTTTTGAGGTTTTGCGTACTTCTATATGAAATTACCCCTGCTAATACACCCTCCCAGTTCAAGACGTTAGAGAAACAGCATTTGGGCAATACAGCTGACTTCTGTAATGTCTTGAACTGATGTGGGGACATCCCCCCTCAATTGAGTACGTGGCACGTGGCCTTGAAATGAGGGGGTATCCGATATCATTTTAGCACTATGTGTTGAATTGAGGGGTGTACCCCACTCAAAACCGTACAAAAAAGGACTATTTTGCGCTCTGCATTGGACGCAAGCCCCAAGGCATAGTAGGAATAGTGTCATACTCTTGCTATTATGTACCCTTGGGACAACCATCTACTATGTATTGGCTGCCAATATTGCATGATCTAAATTGCAAACAAGTTTAAATTTTCATAAAACAAATGATTCTAACGGTGAAATTTCACCGTTAGAATTTCAAGCCAATTATAACAGTGCTGTTGTGCTGTGGCACAACATGAAAAATAAATAGGTTACAAAAAAATAAATTAAGTATGTAACACAACGTTCTTCATAGTTGATGCTAGATTTCGAATACTTTTGTTTGAATTTTTGAAACGTTTAAGTGACAATAAATATAAATAATATCAACTAACGTTCAGCTGTAATACGTGATGACTTTAAATAGACAAAGCATATTTTATTAAAATATAGAATTTTGTTTTGCAAAATCAGGATTAAATTTGAACCACCGTGACAAAATCTTTACAGCAATTTACACTGCAAATTCAGCCCTATAAAGCCACAAAAAATGCATCATGAAAGGTTTTGTAATAATTGAACAATTTTTAATTATGTAAAAATCATATTTAACTAAAAAAATTAAAAAATGGTCTATAAACTTAACTAAATTTCACAACTTACTTCGAATAAGAAATGGACATTTCATAAGTTGTTTCTTCACATGATGGTTTGCATTTTTGTGAGCACATTTCCGTGCTGATTTTAATTTTGGTGCTATTTCCATAATTTGGGTATATTTTCTCAATCAAAATATCCAAATCGCACAGGGGTCTTGTAACTTTGGAAGTCATGTTGAGAGTCGGGATCATTTGACAGTATCGGTTCGGATCTTCCGTTAATTCGTCAAAAAAACATCCCAGTACGCACAAAATCTGTGAATCTTCGTAATCCGTGCATTTTCCATCACGCAAACGAATTGTGCGCGTTTCTTTGACAGAAAATGTTGTTTTGTAACCCAGCGGCAAGTGTGCGTAATCTAGAGACAGTTTTTTAACATTATTCATCAACAGAAAAACCAATCCTTTGTTTGTTTCGACGCCAAAATGTTTTATAATTGGCTTGTCCACCGGAGCAGTCAACTCGACCCGAACTCCTAAAACAGTAAAAAAATCAAGTTATTTTAATTTTTCTATTGTTAAATAAGGAGTAAAGACTAAGAAATAAGTATTAACAAGAGTCCATAATAACAAGAGTGTGACACTCTTGTGGACCCCAGCTTGGTCGCCGCGGACATGCTGTGACCATTATCTCCCAAAAAAGGCCACAACTGTGGGGGGGGTACCCCCCTACACGAATGAAGGCATAGCCCTCAACTGTGGGGGGGGACCCCCCCCACGAATGAGACCATAGGTCTCAAACGTGGGGGGGACCCCCCCACAAATGAGGGTAGACCCTCAAATGTGGGGGGGACCCCCCCCCCACGTTTGGGGCAGCCTAAAAAATGACCCGGAGACGCCCCGCCGCCATTTTTTGAGGTAAAATTGTGTTCCTCGGGGTATTTTGAGGTGCTGAACTCGAATCTGTGGCTCATTTTTTGCACCGGGACCCAGTTGACCCCCACAGGCTACAGTACCAACTTGGGGTCATTTTTTCAAAAATTGAAACTTTTCATGTTTAAGTGTTATTTTGGCCCCTGAACACGAATCCGGAGTCCACTTCCGTCAAGGATCCTCTTGGACTCAAATATGTCAGGACTCTCTTTCTAGGCACAGGACGCACCATTTTAAGCAGTGGACCCTCCATTCTCAGCAAAAGATACTCCAATCTTGGCACACAACCCCTTATTGTAGCTGCCGTAGTAAAGTCCAACACGGTGCGAGGCAAAAATGGACTCTAAAGTTCGTGTTCCGCGAATCATACTACACCAACAGTACCAAAATCTCATTCAAAAATTTCAAGCCTTAGGACCTAGTAGAGGGGGTAACCTGAGGGGGTCACAGGGGGGCCCAGGAGGGTCCTAGGCAAAAATAGATCTCAATCGTGTTAGGGATAAAATAACCCCGAGAAACAGCAAAAACACAATTTCGAAAATTTGACCCTTCCCCTGCGGCATGGTACCCTGGGGAGGGGGTGCTTGCGGGGTCCACGAGAAATCTAGGCAAAAATGGACCCGGATTCGTGTTCAGCACCTCAAAATACCCCTAAGAACAAAATTTTACCTCAAAAAGTGGCGGCGGGGCGTCTCCGGGTCATTTTTTAGGCTGCCCCCAAACGTGGGGGGGGGGGTCCCCCCACATTTGAGGGTATCCCTCATTTGTGGGGGGGGTCCCCCCCACGTTTGAGCCTATGGTCTCATTCGTGGGGGGGGGTCCCCTACAGTTGAGGGCTATGCCTTCATCCGTGTAGGGGGTCCCCCACATTGTGGCCTTTTTCGGGAGATAATGGTCGCAGCATGTCCGCGCTGCTAGGCCACAAACGTGGCCAGTGTCACACTCTTCTCATTATGTACTCTTGGTATTAATAAGAGACATTCATGAAGCCTAGCTAAATATCTAAGCTCATAATTCCACCTTATATATACTTGTCTAAGCTTGGTTATTTTGTTTGACTCTTCTTCCATGTTGCGGGTATTAACAGCCCTACTATTAAACTGTAAGCGTTAAACTTCATTCAGATAAGATAAGACCCACAATGGCAGTTCATAGGTTTTAAATCAGAAATAGGACCTACGAGACTGTGGTGTAGTGGTCAGCATTCTTCACGTCGACCCCAGCTGCGCGGGTTCGATACTTGATATTTCTTTCTCCGTTTTCAAAATCTATATTATTTCGTTCAATTTCTATTCATTTATTTATTTTTATTTATTTATTTATTTATTTATTTTTTATATTTATTTATTTATTTACTATATAATTTATTTATATTTGTTGTACCTGCTTTTGTAAGATAATTATGCTGAATTCCAAAGTCTACCCACGCGCACGCCCCATACGGACCCAAAACTCGACCCACACAGCAAGGTTGGGTGGAGAAAACCGAAGTGCAGGAATGGACCAAATCGTCGCAATCATAGCCAATATCCAGTATCGTATCTGCCAGCGTCTTGGCATGTTTCTTTTGATACGCATCAAATTCTTTTTGGATCCGAGCTTTTGCTAAATACATTTGCGCCGCTTGTGCCGGAAAAGTAGACATTTGCTTGTACATGTCGGCGGACGCAAACAGAAGTAGGGAATCCAAATAGGTGGCCAGTCTTATCGGATCGACATTTCCCATTTTGGCCGCTGTTGCTCTGACTTTGTCTGGATGGAATCTAAAAATAAAGGCTGAAATTCTGCATGGCTAATTAAATTAGTATTTGATAAGTGATAAACGCGCGTTTATCTTCAAACTTCAATTGCTTAACGAGTGATTATTTTTAGTGCAGAATGAGTATTTGTTTCCAGGTTTTTTATAGCTACAAATATACTTCTTCGTTTGTTGTCGGAAGTTTAGTAACTGTTGGTAACATTAAGGGTGGATTTCACAAAGGTGGTTTTACTAAACCATGGTTTTACGTACGTTTTTATATGATTTGCACATAATTTCATTACGAAATATATGCAGCCTGATTCGTTACGAGCATCTTAGATTTTCTTAAACCATGGTTTAAGCTCAGCTGAAATTTCAGCAAAACCGAGATCTGCTGTGCTGCAGGTTTCAAATTTCAACTGCGCTAAAACCATGGTTTTAGAAAATTTACGAAATTCGTAACGAATCAGGCGACATTTCGTAATTAATTTATGTGCAAATCATATAAAAACGTACGCAAAACCATGGTTTAGTAAAAGCACCTTTGTGAAATCCACCCTTAATGTTTAAGAGAGGACGTGGAGACACTGGAGGCTGGAGGTTGGTATTTTTGTCAGAAAACTGTTGCGGATTATTGTAGCAAACGCATTGAAACAGACAAACAGATCATGAGTAGAACGCGTTGTACTTCCTGTTCCTAGCTTATATCAAACCTGTCTTGAAAAAACAGTGCAATTGTTGTAAATGAGAATTAGGGCCTATGAGACTCGGGGGCTGTGGTGTATTGGTTAGCATGATTGACTTCGATTCCCGGCGCCCCCATTTCTTTCATTCTTTCTAAATTTGGGCCTCATCTTTCTATTCAACATAGTGGCGACCGTGACAGGACGGAGAGGATAGGGGCGGGTCCTCAGGACAGCCCTATCCCCGAACCGTCTTCGGAGGTGGGTTAGGAGCCCCATGCCTTGGGTTGAGGTTGGCACTTCAACCCTTACGGTACTCGTGCTGTGTGCAGTATGAATGTGTACATAGTCTCTTTCTTGTGTGGTCCCTTGGTTAAGGGTAATTCAAAAAACCCTCGGTTTCGGTTAGGGGTAAACCGGAGAAAACCCTCGGTTTCGGTTAAGGGTGAGCCGGTTAAAACCCTTGGCATTGGTAGGGAATCGTTCTGGGTCGATCGAGAAACCCTGTGGTTGGTGTGATTGAAGTAGGCTTGGAGGCCTACGTGTAAATGTGCTCCGCCCTTGAAGCATCGGGTTCGCCCCGGGAGCATGAGTATCGACCGAGTATCGTTGCAGGGTCGCAACAATGTTCGAAGGGCCCTGTTGTAAATGGGAAATAGGGGCTGTGGTGTAGTGGTTAGCATGCTTGACTTCGAAGCAGGCGGCCCGGGTTCGATTCCCGGCGCCCCCATTTCTTTCATTCTATCTAAATTGGGGCCTCATCTTTCTATTCAACACAATAACTAAGTGCACGCTGCTAATTCTCAGCGTGCATTAAAATTTAGTTTTTTCACTGCTGTAACATCACGTTATCTTGCACCAAGTTATGATTTTGTTTCTCAGTAAAGGCCTATTCACGAACATGGGCGGACGCATGAGTGGACGCATTCTACAATTAGAATCTTCTAGAATCTTCACACACGCACATTGCCTCCTACATTGTGTGAAATAAAGCAGCCGGCAGTGTAAAAATAAAATGCGCCCGCTCCGGCGCCCGCTCGTGCGCCTGCTCATGCTTGAATGCACGCTTTTGGTAAGTAGTTCGGCCAACAATTTTAGAAGTATGCTCACGAACCTAGCACATCGTTGAAGTTTCAAAAACGAAAGCTGCACCTAACCTTATGAAAGGACAGACAATAAGCTGGGGATAAGGCAGTTCTTCATGTTTTTCAATGTCAAAACTGGTCCCTTTAGCTTTGGACAAGTATTCCTTCGTGATGACTGCAAATGAATATGCAAACGCAGTTAATGCCAGCAAAAAAGCAATAAAATAAGCGCTCCAGAAACATTTGCCAAAATAAGTGAACAAATCTGCCACAAGATGAATCACAGATCGCTTGAACGGTTCTTTGTTGAATCTTCCCATGGTAAACTTCTAAAACTAAGATT
This sequence comes from Trissonchulus sp. WLG1_4, assembly GCA_030248245.1. Classification (NCBI taxonomy): domain Eukaryota; kingdom Metazoa; phylum Nematoda; class Enoplea; order Enoplida; family Ironidae; genus Trissonchulus; species Trissonchulus sp. WLG1_4. Next base: position 1,137 of record JASANF010002439.1, on the reverse strand, counting down.
AAGAATAAGAATTAGAATATGAATAAGAATGTGAGTATGAAATACAATTGACTTAAGAATAGATAACTCAAAATTACGTACTTTACAACACACTGACCGTAAAAAAATTAAGATTAAAGTAAAATAAAAGTAATAAGAAAAGTATAAGATCAATAAAAATTTCATAGTGTCACAATCACAACACACACAAGTTCAGTTTTACTTAAAAAACAACTATTTGCACCACTTCTAAATTTTTTAGTTCACATTCAAGTGCACAATTATAGAGGATAGAACTACAGTATCCGGAATATGAACTATTACTTTAGTTAAGCCTTTGAGTACCTGTTAATACGATTATTAGGAGCAATTCCAAACTATGACAGCGAGCATACGGTCGTAAATCTTCCATGCCTTTCTATTTGATTAAACTTTTAACTAAATATTTCATTATAGTTGAAAGTTGGACAGCAAAATCAAATCGAGTTCCTGGTAAATTAGGTAGGTATGACCACCTGTCATTATTCTCAGAATAGGTAACAATTGTACACACAACATTCTCCCCACGTACACAAACCGAATTACGTGGTGAGATTTTCGGCGACATCTTCATGTGCTGTGAAATTTGCACTTGTACCAATGAAATCAGTTTTAATTTATATCAAAATTTAGCATTTTTTCGCACTTTAATGTGGTACCAAAACTACATGCATTAAGGCTAAGCATAAAGCACATGAAAAGAAAGAAAGCCAAATTATTTTGAACCAAAATGTGTTATGTATTAAAACTGATATTGATAAAATCAGTATAGATAGATGGCTCACAATATAATTTTATATATGCACATACACTATTAAACCGTGGTCCGTGACATATAATCTGGCTAAGGCACAATTAGTACAAATTATACAAAAAAGCAAAATACATTTCTAGCGTGATCTGCGCCAAAATATTGACGAAAAGATCAGCGCTAACTATTCTAGCTGTTTTGTTTTAGCCGCTGGATGTTTTAGCAATCAGCATGATCCGCGCGGAATTGGTACCGAAAGTGACAAGCGAAGAAAGTATTGATAAGTTGGCAAGCATATGGTCAAACGTAATTTCTAAGATGTGGATTTGTCGTTCGCGATTTTGTGCTTGTCGCAAATTAGTGGCTTA
>JASANF010002433.1:0-24660 GCA_030248245.1 Trissonchulus sp. WLG1_4 | reverse complement strand
CTGTCGGCATTGCGACGCCGACAGGAATAAGTAGGGCGCAGCAAGAAGTGTTATTAACAAGGCCCGACTTGCTCATTGCAAGATGCCAATTATCATTAATTTTAGAGATGTAATATTAACACTGAAACAGAGGAACAAGCGCAACAATTTTAATGGCACCTTTCTAGTTTTATTTATTACTTATATTACATATTTAAATCTATTACAATTTACCCACTTCGGCAAACAAGTGCCTTCGGCACTAGGACGACGTGTGTATATGTCGTAGCCAAACTTACAGTTCAGCCAAAGTCGCAATTGTTGTGACTTTGGCTGAAAAATCATAGTCAAAGCTACAATTGTGACTTTGGCTAGGCAAAGTTACAATTCTTAATCCTTCAATGTTGACTAACTATTTGACTCTGCATGAGGTCAACGGATACAGTAGACATGCACACACATATGTAAATGTTGGCAGATGTTTGATATCAGTGTTAACTATACAGGTACATTGTACGCAAATCTCAGTCTTGGAAGGGGGGTGCCCCGAATAGTTCTAAATTTCAGTAAAGCTTATTCAGATAGCTTAAAGTCGTAAACTTACAAAAACGGAAAATATTTTCTAAATGTATATAATTTTTTTATGAAAATCATTATTTCCTAATTTATCGGCTTTTTGCTTATTATTTTATTGTGGAACCGTATTGAAACTTTTTAAATTTGAATTAAATTTTAAAATTACAGTGAAACACTCTTCCAACAAGAACAACCTACCTACAACAACCCTTACTTTACACTTATTCGAAAAAGTTAAATATGTCATCAATTTTTACATGTCGTGCCAAGATGCCCCCCCTAAAATTTCATAACACTTAACAGATACTGGCTGACATTTTCACATATGTACGGGCATGTCTATTTTATAGTTGACCACATGCAGGGTAAAACAATCGGTTAACAATGAAAATTAACTTTGCCTAGCCACAACAATTGCAACTTTGGCTGAATTGTAAGTTTGGCTACGAATATACAGCAAACGAGCAAACTAATAACACATCAAGCAGTTTTGTTTTTTGAATAAACGCAAAATTTTGGCAAATTTAAAGTCGATAATGAGCAAATACATTGAAGTAGCAGTGAGCATGAGATAACGTCAATAATGAGCAAATACAATGACGTAGCCGTAAATTGCAAATGGTATGGCTGGAAAAAACGTTGTTTATAATTATGCAAGTTACAATCCGTTTCGCACAAAACCATTCGCAGCTGCGGCAGATGCTGCAAAAAAATGCTCATTAAAACGCAGATCCCATCGGCAGCAAACGTCAGCCCGTTGCCGGAGTGTAGCATACGGTTTGGGTTATCAATTGTAGCCAGAGATATAGTTTCAATGTTGGCGTGACCCTATGCTTTCTCATTCATTGTTGCCACTGCACCATTCACTAGGCCCATCCTGTTCCACCGGAATGGTGGAGGCTCAGTGCGCAGAAACTTCCCACAAACACTTAGCCGAACAGCATCGAAAAGAGCATGATAACGATGGTGACGCTCCGGCTCACTCTTGTCGGTTCCGATATCAGTCACTCCAAAAATAACAAGGACGATAGCTGCCAATGTCGGCAATGGTAGGCACTAGACAGCTGATGCACCGCAGAGTGGTGCGGTTCCGACGAGCTTGCCCTCAGGCTGTGAATGCTTTGAACGGCTTGCGGATGTAAAAATTTAATCAACGAGCACATAGCGATGTCCGTCAGCACCAAGATTCTATCCGCAACATTAAGTTTTAACGGCGCACATTGATGCAGGGACGGTAGGACGGTGTCATACGCCTTTGCATTGTATACGAACGCCATAAAGGCATGTATGGACGACAAGATGTTGAACGACAGGTGAATCACATCAAGAAACCCAAAAAAAGTAGAGCACCTAAACCAAACCTAGCGAACTCCGCGAATTGTGCTTAAACAAACCCTTTGTGCCAAACCGATGCAGCAACAGGAAGTAATTTATAAGAATCTGCTTGGTCATTTTGAAATACATAGGCCATTATCATTAATAAGTAGGGCGCAGCAAGAAGTGTTAATAACAAGGCCAAAATTGCTCTGCCAAAAAGAGCAATTATCATTAATTTCAGAGGTGTAATGCTGACAATGAAAAAAAAACAAGCGCAACAACTTTGATGGCACCGTTTTAGTTTTATTTATGTCAAAAACTTGGGATAAAAACTCAAGCGCATGCTACAGTCCGGGCCAGAAATAGTGTCCCTTTGTCTTTGCGAAGACAAAAATGCGAAAACCTTTTGCGAATTCGCTAATATTAAATTTGCGCGAAGGCAAAATTATTATTTTCAGCTTAGGGTGCTTAGGCTCAGTGTAGCTACATATGCATAACATACGTACGCTACGCGTATTTACGCATATATGCATAAGCAGGCTGACCCTTTGACTTGTGAAGGAATTTGAAAAAGTTGTTTTCACCCTAACACTTTTAATCCATATCTAGCAACTTTTCGCTTCACCCCAGCACTAAATTCACCCTAGCAGTAATTAGATTCGTCCTAGCACTAAAAGAATTCAGTCTAGACATTTTATTTTCTTCTGTGTTATTCGCACAATTGTTTGAAATTTAATCCGTTTAATCCAATTTTGGATAAGGCCCAAAGAGTTAAAAGTCACGCCCTTTATGCATTGCTTTTATTATTCAATGTTTTCTAACCAATCGAATACTGAGCAGCATCCAAATAACGCGCAATTTTTATTTATAAATTTTATGTTTATTCAATATACAGATACAACTATTCAACTATTTAAAGTGAAAACTCAGAAAACTTATTCACTCAAAATCAAAAATAAGTTTACCTTCAGCTTAATATCACATTCGATACATTTCCAGAATTTGTTCAGTTTGTCCGTCTTTTTCAGCAAAAAAACGAAGACATGATTTGGCAAATCATTTCGATTCCACATAATGGTAGGCTTACCATACTGAGATGGATCAAATTTAGCAGAACCAAAACTCTGAGCAGCCATTTTGAAAATTATGAACAGTACTATTTTTGTCATAAATATATATGCGGCAAATAACATTCTCATTATAGTTGTGGACGATTCTGATTGGTTGATTTGTCGTATACTATTTGTCATTTTCGCAACTTTACAACAGGTGATAATAAGACCATAAAATCCACACTTAAATGAGAGGTCAAAATTTGTTTCACAAAGATTTGATGAATAAAAAATTTTGCAATAACAACTGCATGTGAGGTCTAGGGACAAGTGGACGTTTGCAAACTTTTCCAACAAGTGAACAAATATTGGAAGTCTGCAAACTCAGAGCGGCCGTTTGCAAACGGTGGAAGTCAGCAAATTCAAACAAACGAACATCAATACCCCTCGCCGCAGGTGTGAATAGACTGAAATATCAATAGAGGTGTAAATTTAACCACCGGATTCGGCAAAAGCTCTGAATTTGCCCAACATTAAACAATAGAAACGACATTAGACACCATAAATGTTTTAATTCATACATGGGCAAGGTGGTTAAAATCGTTGGGTCTCATAAGACCCAAAATAATTGCCTTTCCAAAACCAGTCCGTCTCATTTTATAAAACGTCTCATTTCATAAAATACCGTCTCATTTTATTAAATATTAATCCCTTAATTACCTTTGTGTCAGCTCTAGCCCAGTAAGTAAGTAAGTAAGCTCTGTAAGTTGTCATAAAAGGGGATGACGGTATTTTAAAGTTACATTTAATTACAATTACGGCATTAGGTCAAATCCACGCGAATTTGTTTCAGTTGTTGAAGCCTTAACTAACAGATGATAACATTTAATTTATCAAATTTAATTTAATTCATTAAGATTTAATTATTTATGTGGTAGAAATTTTAGTTTAGTTTACGTTTGTGAAGGCCCGTTGGCCACAAATACTAGAAATATTGATGTACGTATGGGTGTCTGGGAGGGAGATTGTACCCATTTGCGACATAAGTTTTTCTATTTTTTTTCATTATCCTAAGATTCCACGCGGTAGGGATAAACTTACGTAGTGTAAGTACTGAGTTTTGACAACTAAATAGTACAAAAAATCTAAAGAACCGTGTCAAAATTCAAAACGTTTACACGTTTGAAATTTACACGTTTGCAAACGTGTTTTCGCTTGACCAAAACACATTTAGACCAAGCATAAACCCACCCGTTTTATGATTAATGGATGGTGTCAATATAATGACGATTGAAGCGACACCTGGGGCCTGTTGCTCAACTTTACAAATCTCACAATTGTAACAATTGTAAGTGCAAAATCAGGTGATTCGTAATGAATTTATACAATGAATTCGTAACGAATCACCAGATTTTTTACTTACAATTTTTACAATTGTAGGACTTGTAAAGTTGAGCAACAGGCTCTTGGGCCTCAAGTATGTGGTGTTACATACAAGGCTAATAAAAAACCAATCTTCTTAACTACAAAGCTAAGCCAATCCTCACGTGTCACAAATGTTATTATGATCCTAACGTACGTAGAGGGCTACTGGCAAGGGTACTTTAGCATTTTAGCAAGGGCACTTTAGCAAGGGCAAGAATATTCAGCCGGGACAAAATAATTAAATCAAGCGCATCCGGAACCCCCCAAAAATACAAAACCTTTCAACATGCAAAACCACAACTGTGCCGTCGACGTCTTGACGTATTTATTGCTACGTGACTCGTGAGCTTGCAAAACACTATCCTGAAGTGACCTCTGTGCAGAAAGTGTCGACCATTGTTAAGAAATGGATCAACAACTAATGTCGCACTGCCTACAATAATGACAAGAAAAAAGAAAATCTATGTTAAAAGAAGATAAACTTGTTGTAATAATAAAACAAAACTGAGTATAAGGTGAAAACAGGACTAAGAGTTAGAGAAAAAAAATAACGAACATTTCTGCATGCTGTTGATAAACGCAAACCTCTTGACCGGCAAGGGTCCTGACTTGATCTTATATTTGCTTAATTTTCTGCGTATACGTAGTAGTAGTATTAGTAGTAGTATTGGGCGTATTCTGAAGTGGCCCAATTCTGAATTGGCCCAACGGCTGCTATTTGCTGTCTTGCGTATACGTGGTATAGTTTACTCAGCCATTCACTGCGCACACACGTCAATTAATTATTTAAGCCACAGTTGCGGAGAGGGGGCTATAGGCTATTGTCTAACATAAATCGTAGCATATGATTGTGACAAAGTGAGGAAACCCACTTACTTGATGACAAGGTCATGTTCCGTTTTTTTCTATTTTTTGAGCGGGAGCTTCTCCCAACGTTTCACGTTTGACGGACTTGAACTCAAAATGAATATAAACGTAAAAATTTGCATTTCCGTTCAAAATCTAAAATTTTGAATGTAAACTTCCAAGTTTTTCTGTAACAGATAACAGTCTTTGTTCTCGTTGTGTCAAAACTTGAGGGGTGCTTTTCCGCAAGTTCAATTCTGAGGAGCCTTGCCCCCTCTAAAACCCCCATGCACACCTGTGAATAAATTCCTGAACTTCTTGTGTCGTGACTGAATTAATGCGCATCACTTGGGCACCTCAAACTCACGTGGTCTGAGTTTAAAGTGACGAGCCCCAAGACAAACAGCCAGTTATATGCGTTGGGCCAATTCAGAGTTGGGCTATTTCAGACCTCACCGAACTAATGTAGTAGTAGTAGGAATGTATGTGTGTAAAGCGTGAACGCCTTAGTACTTTACAAGGTTCAGTCTGGGTTTGTTTACATCTGGGTTTGTCTAAAATTTTGATTGGTTGTTTGAATTGCAGTGCACAGCCGATGACTGTTAAGCTCCGCCTACCTAGTATTACAGTAGGGAAACCTGTCTTAATTTTGCAAATAGGCTACATATATTGCACAAGCGGTATATATAATTCAGTGAAATTTTTTTGTAATTTACACGACCTGGTCAAGATTTCCCTAAGGCTAAAAAATGATCAACGATACAATGGGTGCACCCAAAAATGAGTGAATTAATACATTTTTTCTTGAACTTTTGTATTCCTAGTTTTTTCCAAACATCCACATTTGTTATGTTCAGTAGTTATATGTTGTAACTTTGAATGCGGAGTATGAAGCTATTAATTATTATTACCTAGCTATTAAGCCTTAGGCTTACGCAGACAACAAGACGAAACACAGGTCTAGCGGTTATAGGTTTATTATATACCAACACACCACACACAGGTAACAATACCACACGCACACACAACTGACTTCCGACAGGTCCTACGGCTAGGCTTAACCTGTCACCTCCTGTCACAAACTAGGCTGACCAGTGATCTATGATCGTCAGTGATCTCAGTAATCTGATGATCAGTGATCTCCGTCGAATAGGACCTAACCTTCTAGGCCCTCCTGGCCAACTTTCTTTTCCTAGCTTTCATTCCTAAGTCCTAAAGTCTTCCTTCCTTGTTGCTAAAGCCTTACTTACCGACCTACTTAACCGACCTTCCTGGGCAGACTGCCAAATTTTTCAAGTTGCAGCGGCTTTTATTACCTCAAAAAGTTACATGATGAGTCAGCAGCCAATTGTTTGAGTGACTGGCTTAATTGCGCAACGATGCCAAGTAACCATGATGCCTATGAAGCAATCATGCCAAGTGAAATAGTTTTCTCGTTTCCAATACGTGTGTAAAAGTTTTATTAACTCGAAAACTAGTTTGTTAACTTATTAAATACTTTATTAACTTATAAATAACTTTTTATTTCAAGTTAAGTACTTAAAATGCTTAATAATGATTAAATCGTGAGTTAGCTTGTGACCTTGTCACAATCATAATTAAAACCTAATTAAATTAAATCTTAGAGCCTGCTTTTTAGTCAAACTAAACGGATTTAGCAATAAATGGAAATATTCAGCGTGCATGTTAAACCTGTTTAGTTACAGTACATAGTTGAAAAATGAGTTCTCATTAAATTTTATCACTATTGTAACTAGTTTGGTCCGTTGAATCTGATATGTCATGCCCAAAAGTCAAAATACGTCCAATCTGTTTAATCCGATGAAGGAATGGCCCCTTGCTTTTCTAAACCTCCATGGAAATATTGTGAACTGTAGTTTTGGTAAAAATAATAATCTTCAGCGTTGTTTCTGTTTCTTATTAATCCACTACAAACAATTATGAGGCTGCACTGTAAATCTTGTGGGGCTGTGTAGTTGTAATATGTATATATTTTCGAATGAGAAAAGTCAAAAATTACAATTTTTGGCGGTTAACCGAAATTAACCGCAAATAACTGGTTAACCGGTTATCCGGGAATAACCGGTTAACCGCGGTTAACCTCGGTTAACCGGTTAGTAATTTTAAAAATAGTGCGGTTAACCGGATGGCGATTTTGTTAACCGTGCCCATGTTTAGTTTCTACAGTATGCTTCTTTGTTTCGTACAATAATATGTATAGGATGAGTAGGCGGAGCTTTGCACTGATTGGCTGTCAGCGTTATTCAAACATCCAATTTAGTGTTTAGACAAACTCAGAATACGCCCTTTACAACGCGCATTTGTCTGCAAAGGCACCTTGGCTCATATCAAGAGTACATAATAGGGAAGAGTATGACACTCTTCCCTATCCTAGCTAATCGGCCTGGACGATGCTCCGGCCGAAAAAGCGCTTTTACGCCTTGACTTCAGGGGGGGGTACCCCCCCTCGAATCATGACATGTCTTGATTTCAGGGGGGGGACACCCCCCTCAAAACCGGGAAGTGTCTTGATTTCAGGGGGGCGGGGTACCCCCCCCTCGTTTCAGCACACTGCCAGCGCAAAATCGGTGGTGTCTTGATTTGAGGGGGGGGGTACCCCCCCCTGGTTTCAGCACACTGCCACGGTTGTGTCTTGATTTCAGGGGGGTGGTACCCCCCCTCGTTTCAGCACATTACCAGCTCACCACAGATTTCATGCTGGCAGTGTGCTGAAACGAGGTGGGGGGTACCCCCCCTGAAATCAAGACACTTCCGGGATTTGAGGGGGGGGGGGTCCCCCCCCTGAAATCAAGACATGTCTTGATTCTAGGGGGGGGGGGTACCCCCCCCTGAAATCAAGACGTAAAAGGGCTATTTCGGCCGGAGCATCGTCCGGGCCGATTAGCTAGGATAGGGAAGAGTGTCATACTCTTCCCTATTATGTACTCTTGCTCATATGAAGTCCAGCACTAAGGTTGCCACTACGTATAATGATTGGAATAACCCCGCTGACATTTGTAGACACTCAGCTGTCAAGTTAGGAAAATTTCATAGACCTGAAAACACGTTTAGAGAAGGATAAAACACGTTTTTCTAATCGTATTTTCAGAACATGTAAAAGTTTAGGAATACGTGTTCTTTTTGACACAGTTCCTTAGTGCTACTATGCTACTATAGAGTGCTAAGGTGGGTCGAAGCAGTGCTAGGATACGACTTTGCGGTGCTAGGGTGAAACTGAGTGTACACATAGTGTCACATGCTATCAGTGCTATCATCATACACATGCTGTCAGTAGTGCTAGAGTGAAACCCAATCTGTGAAAAAGAGACACTAATTATGACCGGTAATATTCGCGAAGCCGGGTTTAGCAAAAATTGGCACCCTAGTTTTGGCCGGGACTACAGTGCATTGCTTCTTTGTGTACCAATGCCCATTTTACAAGCGCGCTGGCAAAAGCTTGTTCCTGTCGCTACCTCAGTAGCGACAGGACTTTACATTTGTTTTGCCCTACGTAAATTACACGTCTTACGTGTATTCGCTGTGGCCAATTTGTGAGCGTGTTTGTGTGTCATTTTTCTATTATGTGTGTGTGAGCTGGCCCAGGTGGCCAGCCAGCTGGCTTAGTTTTGTTGCTGGTAGCTAACTTACTGAAGGGCCGAAATGGCAAAATTAGGCGTTTTTTAAGGTTTTTAAAGCCCTAAACATAATTTTTTCCATCCACTGGGGCCTTAATTATCAAAGACTAGATAATGAATTGAATTACTTCCTGAGTTATTCAAAACCAGCAGCAAAAAAAAACAGAAATGTCGTCCCAAAGCTAAGTAAAACGCACCTTGACGGTAGTTTCAAATATGTTGGACTACAACTTACTAACCACAAAATCTTGCCTAATCATATTGGCATAACGGTTTTATTGGTACCTAATTATTCTAGGACCACTTAACAAACCACCTATTTACTTTTACTATAAATCAATGAGACGGACTTGCAAACTTGCGTTTAAATTTGCTAACGGGTTGGCTACGTGAGAAAAGTGCCAATTAAGTTTTGTCGTTTAATCCGTCGTTTTGTCGTTTAATGCTTAAAAGAAGGCTTAACGGCTTAATTAGGGGTGGACGCGGGTCGAAACTTTCGACTCACAACCCAGCCTAACCAAACCCACGCCGTAAAAATTGACCCGCGTCCCACTTTGACCCACCATTCTATATATGTATGTCACCTACCTGATGATTAATTGTTTCAGCTGATGCCATGTTATAATACAATTTGTACAGTATGCATTTTGTACATTGTTCACATGACACATTACCACTTTGAACGAATTACGGCACCAAAATTCTGTAAAATAAAGAGTCCAACGTGGTAATTTTTAGCTTTCGCAGGTCGGAAAAAATGTAGCGACCCGCGCAGCCTGAAGTGGGTACCCGCGGGTTGGGTAGGGTTAGGCCAAATAATTTGAGTCGTGGTTCAACCAGCGGTTACCCACGACCCGCGTCCACCGATAATTATTAGGGCTATAAGACTTGGGGGCTGTGGTGCAGTGTTTAGCATTCTCCTAGTCCACACAAAAGTCCCAGGCCCCATCCTCTACACCTCCTTTTTTGTTTTCAAAAAACATCTTTTTTCTACATACTATTACGTATTGTATATAACTTCAATCAAGGTGAATTTTAAAAAAAGTTTTGCAAAAATACCATAACAACCTTTCTGAAACTTGAAAAAATGTGAGCGACAGGTTAAACTTCTTTTGAAGGGATTTCTTCCAGCTGATGTCTTTTCTACCGATTATACAGTTGCTCTAAAAACTACTACTGTTTGCCAAAACTACAATGCTGCTGTTGCCATGGATCAAAACTCAGTAAATTTTGCATAAAATTGCTGCTTGTTGGCTTCATTAAAGCTGAAGCTGGTTTCAGTGGATGTTATTTCTAATCTGTACAGCATGTACTTTTACAAAAAATTAAAAAAGCTGTAACGCACTCGCGATTGAAGTAATATCTGTTTTGGCTATGTGCTTATAACACTTACGTAATCTACGATTTTGAAACGCAGCAAGGTTTTGTGCCATATACGATTAGCTCTGACTGGTGTCAATTCACCTGTCCTATTAGCCTTCTAAAACCAAGCTAACCGAACTGGCGTGCTCAAATATAATTTAGCTAAGCATATAACTTTGGCTTTTCGTTACAAGTTTAGCCTATTAAATTTTAACACTTTTCTCTGCTTGGGAACAGTGACTATTTGGTTGAATAAATTTAAACTACCAAGAATCACCCTTTATAACTTGTGTTCAGGCACTGTCTTATAAATAAATTGGCTGATTTTATGCGAGCACGGAGTTCTTATTTTGCCAAATTAGACGGACTGGAGTTTTGGGGTTCAGGAATAGTATATAGCACTAAATAATTAGCGTTATACTTTATTGAAATTTTTTTGTAATTGAAAAAACCTGGTCAAGCTTACGCCAAGTTAAAAAATGATACAATGGGTGCACTCGAAAATGAATGAATTAACGCAATTTTATTCTGTAACTTTTGGATTCCTTATTTTTAAACATGTTAATGATCCACACTTGTTATTTTTAATATATGTTGTAACTGTGAATGCGGAATATTATAAGGTTAAATTAAAATTGTACTGTATATTGTACTTTTTTTCACATTTAGGAAATAGTTAAAAGAAATTGTACTATTAACTTTTACAGTAGGCTTCGTAGTTTCGTATAATAATATGAGTTAATATTAACCTTTTATTCCAATCTTGATGCTTATCAACGCATCAGCGATTATATATTAAAGTGTGTAACACAAAGAACTGGCTGATTGGCCAGCCACATGTAGCACAGAATGTCAACATGCGGCCTGAAAATGACCAGCGTATCTGCTTGTGCTAGAGCACAGGCAGGCTGGAGACTGTCTCACTCTTCTTCTATAGAGAGTGAGATGTTATTATGTACTTGTGATATTATCTTTCGGCAAGTAGGCGGAGCTTGTATGTACTATGTCTAGGTTGACCTGGCGGATCTTTGCAGTGATTTACTGTCAGCTGTTATTCAAACAGCCAATCAAGTGTTTAGACAAATCCAGATGTAGACAAACCCAGACTACGTTGTTTGACATTGGTAATTATGTGATGTACATAAGACCGGGCTTAGAGACAACCACTTTTTCTGACCAGGACTGTCTGCAACAAACATAAATTGTATTTTCAATTTTTGAAATTGCTGAAGCACCACTGTTTACTTTTTAAAACGACTTTGGCGCAGACAAGCAAAACATTTTCTATAATGAGCCTTTTAATCAAATTTATTCTGTTCTTTCACTTTTTCTCAAGTTGGGCATTTCATTTAGAGCATAAAATAAAATTGAATATTTCATTTTTGAAGCGGCAAGACCTAATCGTTGCCTAAAAAATGTAGTTTCATTGTTCCCTGTCAAAAGCTTTTTTTATGCTTTTCCAAAGTGCTCAATATTAGCTTCATGGCTTTAAAGAGAAAACTCGTTATTTTTCCAATTTTAAAATTGATCCAGTAGTGTTTCAATAAAACGACAGCGGAATAAAAATGTTAGCATTGTAATTTTTTGAAAAACCTTTTACTTTCAACGCCAACTGTTTACTTTTGAAGAGACGAGAAAGGATTTTTACCGATTTTTGACATTTTTTTACTGCAAAATTAGCTCTATTTCTGTTATCAGACTGCGTCTTACCATTTTTAATTGCCTAAGTAAAAGGTTCCGTCCCGTTACCATTATGCAAAAATATGAAACAATAATAAAAAATCATATTTCAAATTAACTACTACATGAATAAGACATTTGAAACGCAAAATTTTATTGCAGAAACCAAAAGGCATTTGTGGACTGATTGATTAGCCCAGCTCATCTTCAATTTCTCAATCATTGGTTCCAGTTCTTTAAAGGCAACCTTTTTGTATCTGAAATGTCTGTTGTTATTCCTTTGTCGTTTTTAGGTTGCCACTTTTTTGTATGAAATACTGTATGGATGTGAACCAAACTTTGGTGGAAGGGTTCCCTCCTTAAGTGATTGTGCCCCCCACCTTGGTGACTCCGTGACCTCACGGGGGGCCGGGTCACGTGACCCTCAAAAATGAGGGGGTCCTCAGGGGTCGAATTTTCGAAATTGAGATTTTGATGTTTCCGGAGGTAATTTGGCCTCCTGAACGCGAATCTGAGGTCCATTTTTGTCTAGGACCTACCTGGACGCCCCTATTACCCCCGTAAGGTACACCCCTAGGGGGTCCACGGGTCCTCAAGGGTAAAATTTTCGAAATTGAAATTTTCATTTTTCTGGGGGTAATTTGAGCCCTTGAACACGAATCCGGGGTCCACTTTTCCCTAGAACCCTCGTGGACTTCGTCAAGCCCCCCTACCTAGGGTACCATGCCCCAGGGGGCCAAAAGGATCAAATTTTCGAAATTGAGATTTTGATGTTTTTGGGGTAATTTCAGCTTCTGACCACGAACAGAAGGTCCTCTACCTAGAATAGAAGGTCCTTTGCTTAGAATAGAGGGTCCTCTACCCACTGTCGGCAACCCATTGTAGCCACCCGACTAGTTCAATTAATCGTTAGCTTGGCTTAAGCAAAAAGGCAAGGCAGGTTGCCTTTAAAGGCAACCTTTTTGTATCTGAAATGTCTGTTGTTATTCCTTTGTCGTTTTTAGGTTGCCACTTTTTTGTATGAAATACTGTATGGATGTGAACCAAACTTTGGTGGAAGGGTTCCCTCCTTAAGTGATTGTGCCCCCCACCTTGGTGACCCCGTGACCTCACGGGGGGCCGGGTCACGTGACCCTCAAAAATGAGGGTGTCCTCAGGGGTCGAATTTTCGAAATTGAGATTTTGATGTTTCCGGAGGTAATTTGGCCTCCTGAACGCGAATCTGAGGTCCATTTTTGTCTAGGACCTACCTGGACGCCACTATGACCCCCTCAGGGTACCCCCTCCCTAGGGCGTCCAGTGGTCCTAGGGGTCAATTTTTCGAAATTGAGATTTTGATGTTTCTAGGGGTAATTTGACCCCCTGAACACGAATCCGGGGTCCACTTTTCCCTAGAACCCTCGTGAACTTCGTCAAGCCCCCCTACCTAGGGTACCATGCCCCAGGGGGGCCAAAAGGATCAAATTTTCGAAATTGAGATTTTGATGTTTTTGGGGTAATTTCAGCTTCTGATCACGAACAGAAGGTCCTCTACCTAGAATAGAAGGTCCTTTGCTTAGAATAGAGGGTCCTCTACCCACTGTCGGCAACCCATTGTAGCCACCCGACTAGTTCAATTAATCTTTAGCTTGGCTGAAGCAAAAAATTTCATTTGCAAAAATGTTTTTGAAATAAAACACTAAGAAGTACAATCCAAAGAATGTGATGTTAAAAAGAATTTACACAATTTGTATCGAAATAACACCAAAGATTTTGCAGCAAATGCCAGTGCACCAAAACTTTCGAATTAGTATATTTCTGAATTGAATTTGAATTGGTGTCACTCAAAATGATTTTGACTGAACCCACTAATATTTTTTCAGTCACTAGCACGGGGCTACGGGAGTACGATAGTAGAGGCGGAGTCAGCAGACTGCAACGATATGATTGGTTTACTGAAATTACGTGATAACTTTGGTGCTCAACTGATATTGTTTCCAGCTCTCAGGTTTCACTGGTGCCGAACTAATTCATGTTCACTGTAACTCACAATACTGTATAGTGACCTTATCAGAACACGGAAGTTTGTAAACCATCCAAAACTGGAACCGTTTGCAACTAGTTTCGAACTAAACGAGATACGTCTGAAAAAATGGCTCAAAGAAATTGTGCCGATTCAAAAAATCTCAAAGGTTTTAACTGCTAGGTTGTTGTTAGAGGGTTTATCTACTCAAGACTGTTTATTCTAAGTCTAATTCATTAATTCATTGATTGATTCATATTAAAGTCAAACAGCTGACTTATTTTAGTTTGTTAAGCACCACCTACATGACATTCATTCCTAATCTTCAGTTCAAATAAGTCCAGTCCATTTAATCCAGTAAAAAAATGGGCCCTTGATATCACATGTTTTGCTCCGCCTATGAAACCACTCTTTTTTGTGTGGGTGTGTGTCACCAAAATGAGCTAATAAGCGCAAAGAGCAACAACCCAACCCGACCGCCAGCACCTGATGAGAAAAAGCGCGGTAATATGGGACTATTTATACTTCTCTTTTTCTTTCCATTAGATGGTGACAGCGTCAGAAATGGACTTTCTCCGAGTACACACACATTTCCATCCCTTCTAATGTCGCCTGGTTAATCAAAGCAGGTTGGCCAAAAAAATCCAACTCACATTATCACTCTAAGCAAACTTGTTGTCACCATTCCTTTCCAATTCAGTCTTAACAACTTGCCATCGCATAAAAGTTGACACAAAACTTCTGGTTTAGGGGGTTCTATGTAACTGTTATTACTGGATTTTTTGACAACGATGATTTTTTTTATGGCTTATATCTAATTTTTAGCCTTTTTTGTTATTTTTTAGTGCACAAGTATGCAAAATGGTTTTTACTCCACATAAATATGTGACCCATTTTTTGAATAGTTTAGCTCCATTCTGACACTTGTTATTCCAAACACTTTTCTGCTGCTTCACACATGTTCAATCGCATTCTCCCAATTTCACATTCCAGGCCTACCTCATGTCTGGCGGAGCTCATTTTTCAAATTTATTTTGGGCTGAGGTCTTGCTGAGAAAACAATTTTTGTAGAAAATTTATGCAGTACCTAATTTTCATTTTTTAGTTTTAGAGACATTTGCCAGATACCTGTGTAATTTATTTAGCTATCTGTATACATATGTGCATATGAAGGTAGGATATCAACAGGTATATTTCTGTATGAGGGTCAATTTATATTTACAGCCACATGTCCGTTCGGCCGGCAAAAAACGTTTCTCGCATAGTGCGCAAGTAGCGCATATAGCACATACAGCGGCGCTCATAGCATAAATAACCATGGTTAGCACAATCGGTGGCGCTTATAGCGCAAATAGCAGTCCCCTTGGGGCGATAGCACAAATAGCGCGTATAGCACAATCGGTGGCGTTTATAGAGCAAATAGTACTCCTTTTTGGCGTCATAGCACAATAGTGCATATAGCACTCATCCTATGGCGCTATAACGCAAATAACGCATGTGGTCCCTTTGATAGCGCAAATTGCTCTCACCCGAAGCGCTATAGTTACTTTCTTTTACACTAGTTTTTACGCGGCCCCCTCAGGGGCCGCGAGGGGGCCGCGTATATACTATATTCAGATTTTCATTCTCCTACGTTATTTCGGGTAGGTCAATTTTCTAGTGTTAATTACATAACACTAGAAAAGCAGGTACCTCCCGTCTTCTCGCTACCCATGCATCTACCTAACTTGAGAGTTGGCTTTTCAGCCATGACGCAATTCTCGCATCGAACTGCAAAACTGAAAGCGCCGGAGTGGGATCGAACCACTAACATTCCGATTCTTAATCCAAAGCTCAACCATCTGAGCCAACCGGTGCTGATAAAACACCACGGCAACACGGCATTAAAACAACAAAACTTCATGGAGCTAATCAGCAGAGCAACTGTATCAGCAGAACTACTCTTTTTTACGCGCTCCCCTATATTTAGCATTTTTTCCGATCTTTGTTACGATTACCGATTTTTGTTACCATACTTTGTTACTGATGACAAAACTGAAAATAAGCTCTTTGTTACTTAATCAATAATTTTCTCTGAAGCTGTTTTTGCCTCTTCTAAATTTCGAAGTTCGATTAAACAGAATTATTCGTCTACACTACGGTACTACCTAATGCATGAACGGTTACGGTATACTTAAATCTTGTGTATCACTAGTGCATATTATCTAAATTTTTCACAAAAGATGTAGTGGCTCGTTAGTCTAGTGGTATGATTCTCGCTTCGGGTGCGAAAGGCCCCGGGTTCGATTCCGGACGAGCACATTTTTTTATTTTTTATTAAGCATTTGTGAAAAAAAGTTTAATCTCTTCTTCCAAGGAAATTGCAAGTATTTTTGACATTTCTTTAGGTAATGATTTTTCAAACTGTTTTTCAGAATGTTAAACATTGACCAATATTCTTTTTTTATTGAAAGTGGATATTTTAGTAGAAACACCGTCCTATGGCCCGTTTTCTTGTTGTTTTTGAACCGAATTTGTATTGTAAAAATTATAGGTAAGTAACAAATTTGCAGCACGCAGTTCTTTAATTCAAGACCCCGTACCAGTAAGGCTTTGGAGAAACTCAGCAGTAAATGTGTGCCGAAATTAGGATTGAGAAGCACTTATCCACAAATAATGGCCGCGTTTAATATTTCCTCTGGAATATTGACACTCAATCCTCACAACGTAACCCCTTTTCACTCAGCAGAAGAGCTTGTTCACTAGTACAGTTGTCTAATTTTCTGTAGTTTACCAGCTGAACGGACATATGTAACGTATGAATGGTACAAAGATCATTAAATTAAAGTCATTGGTTACCATTGGGTACGCACTAGTGATTCTGTGTATGTGGAGGCAGGCAGCAAGCAAAGTTTTGGCAAAATGAACTTTGTAGTAATTAGAGTAATTGAAAGTTATGACTGTTTAGGTCGGCAGCGAAGCATCAAGTTTTAATTTTGCCATGACAAATGTTTATCACTGAGTTTGATAATTTATCATGAGGATTAGATACACATTTTTGCTCTGGATTTGCCACAATGTTTTCACGGGATAAAGTCACGGAAGATACTCAAGGTTAGCGATAATGCATACCTACTTAAAGTAGAAAAACTGTTGCAGAACTCGGTAATTTCACTCATAATTTGCGTTGAAATTTACATTACGGTGGTTATTTTGTTTTATAAAACCATTTGTAAACTGTTCAATATTTTTGTTTTATAAAACCATTTGTAAACTATTTAATGTTTTTTAACCATTTATAGTAGTAGATAGGTGATCGCACAAACTACAAAAGGTGGTTTAAACGTTAGTGGCCTAAATTCCACACTTGGCTGCGAGATGGTTAAACCACCGATTGACGATTCCATTGTGGCTTGAGATAGACCCCTTTGAGACCTCAAAGGGAAATGGACAGCTCAGCACTGGGCAGTAGCTCAAATTGTAGAGCGCTGGTCTGCAAATTCAGAGATGAGCGGTTCGTATCTGGGTCATTCTGATGCTGATGCTGTCCTTCTTTCATTAGGAATCCACATTTATTTAGACTACATATAGCACGTGCACGCTTGGCCTTAGTTTAAAGTTAGCGAAAAGCCTCTTCTATAATGATTGGGTACCGGTTCGCAAACTTTTTGGGCCCAGTTCGCAAACTTAGGCCCTGTTCGCAAACTTTTTAACTCATTATTAAATAGTGCCGGTTCGCAAACTAGTAGCACCAGTTCGCAAACTCTTCGCAAACGCAAAGATTTTTTAGAATCTAAGGGTGGATTTCACGAAGGTGGTTTTACTAAACCATGGTTTTACGTACGTTTTTATATGATTTGCACATAATTTCATTACGAAATAGCGCCTGATTTGCTACACATTTCGTAGATTTTCTTAGCGCAATTGAAATTTGAAACCTGCAGCACAGCAGGTCTGTTTTACTGAAATTTCAGCTGAGCTAAAACCATGGTTTAAGAAAATCTACGAAACTCGTAACAATTCAGGCTATATTTTGTAATGAAATTATGTGCAAATCATAAAAACGTACGTAAAACCATGGTTTAGTAAAACCACCTTTGTGAAATCCACCCTAAGTATTTTGATAATTGCCTTCTTTTGTCTGTGTCAATATAAGTCGTTTTTATTTTGTGTTGGTCTTTGTGTGTCTGTAAGATTAGGTGTTAGATTAGACTGAATAGGAGTTTGCAAACCGCTACTCAGAGTTTGCGAACCGGGCCCCTGACAAAAGTTGTACCGTAATTAAAAAGTATGCGCAGTGGGACTGTTGGTTTGCGAACAGAAGCGGTTTGCGAACTGGTACTAGGCCTCTATAATAAGTGCACAGTCAGACTCTGCTGAAAAATTGCGAAAACCGTCTTCTATAACACGTGCACAGTAAGCGTGCACCACTTCAAGGTTTACCACATTTTGTCAAGTTTCCACCAAACCTTTTCATTACTTAGATATTGAACAATTCTATTAGCAACCTTTTGTTTTTATTAGTTATCATTTCATTTTTTCTAAACTTAGCTACGCGGGGTCCAAATAGACATTAGACAACACGGCATTTCCAAATTCGCCAAAGCACAAATTCGCGAGTGCGAGCGGATCTTATATGAACCTGAAGGACTGAAGTGCTTGAGTGCGCGCGCGCGCGCGTGTGTGTGTGTGTGTGTGTGTGTGTGTGTGTGTGTGTGTGTGTGTGTGCGTGTGCGTGTGTGTGTGTGTGTCTAGCCCAATCTCGGACTGTCTAATGCCGTAATAGTCAAGTGTGGCCCAACTCTGCGTGTGGCTGTTACAAATTGGCGGCCTCAGGAC
Organism: Trissonchulus sp. WLG1_4; assembly: GCA_030248245.1. Lineage (NCBI taxonomy): Eukaryota > Metazoa > Nematoda > Enoplea > Enoplida > Ironidae > Trissonchulus > Trissonchulus sp. WLG1_4. The sequence goes on along the minus strand of JASANF010002433.1, from coordinate 5,968 downwards.
TTCGTTTTCTGCTTATCACTGGCAACTCTTCTGATTGTTAAATCTCAGACTTAAGCCTGACGCCTCTATAAATTCAATTTCAGGTCCTAAATTTAGAATACTCAGTTTCGTGGAAAATTCAGTTTTCTGCTGATGCGGCGCGGCATTCTTTTGTCACTAAATTTACGTTATTTTGAATGTTCCAGACTTTTATTAACTTTGTGTTGAGTTGAAAAGCTGCATTTAGACCAAAATGCTTCCAAACCCAATTTTAGAGATAAAAGCGCATTCACACTTGTTAAACATATGTACTTCACTGTTGGTGGTGGGTGTGTTACGCTCCTATACACAGCAAATAGCGGTGGCTGTTCCGTGTTAAATAATCAAAGGAATTTCTATTCTTAGGAAAAAAATTTAGGCCTTGGAATCGAACCCGGTCGCTTCAGGTTGACGTCAAGAATGCTACCACTACACCTGACCTCCAAATTTACGTACTCCAATAGGACCTACGTTACTTACTTGGGGGATGTGGTGTAGTGGCTAGCATCCTCAACAGAGCGGCCCAGGTTCGATTCGATTTATTTCTTTTTTTTCTTTCGAATTTAGGGTATTTATTCTTTTTCAACATAGTAGGTAATTTCGCCAGAATTTTGGCAATTATGCGAGTTGAAAAAGTGAAGTGAAAAATCATGCCGGCAGTTTTAAAGACAACCAAATTTTGTCAAGCAGTTTTTTTTAAACTGCTTGGGAACAATTAGACAAAAACAAGGATAAGACGTTAAGAAGCTCTCATTTAGTTGAAACTTCGTAAGGAAGCTATAATTGTTGTTATGGATTCTATCTGTGGTTTTTCGAAAGAATATACAATTACGTCTGAGTCTAAGTCACAGATTTTCTATTAGACAGAAACAGTTTTCAGTTTTTACCCAAACTGGTGTAGGCTTTGAAAAATTACATTAGATTTTTTGTAATTGTTCATTTTCTAGATATGTAGCTGTTGTTTCACTCATAATGTGATTTACTTCCTGCAGATGAGGTTTTTTATTCCATGGATGGAGCTATTGTCAAGAAATTAAAGTGCTTATTTGTAAAAAATTGCTAGACAAAACTTCACTGTCTGTTTAAAAACTTGTCTATGGAACAAATTTAACAATTTTAAAGAAAATGTTTTTGATTGGTAATTTTATTACCTCAGTTTCTGAGATTGGGTTTCGAAGGGCAAGCAAGAGGTGTTTCGAAGGGCAAGCAGAATGTTTCGAAGGGCAAGCAGAATGTTTCGAAGGGCAAGCAGTTAATATTCAAATGCAGTTTGATGAGTTTTGACACTTTAACACAATAACTGAGTTTTGTCCATTACACATACATAATACCAAAATAATACCAAGCGTACATGTATACAAATTAGTCCTGTTATGTACTCTTGATAATACAGGTAAATTTAATGCGTTATTATTAGTTAATTGAGTTAACTCAATTTTTCAATTTTAATTTTAACCAATATAACAAACGTACATTTTTATTTGAACATAACATGCATACATAACATATCAACTCAACATATATGAGTGAATAATAAAAAGCGACAATAAAAATTTGTTGCCATGTTAGGTCTTTCCGTACACAACTGCACCCAAGTCGGCCATTACAGTATAAAACAATTTGTCGCGAAAGAGCATAAATTTTAGTACTGACCTTTGACACACTTATTTGTCCTGTATTATGTATGTTACCGTGTCAAAACCCATCAAACTGCATTTGAATGTTAACTGCCTGCTTGCCCTTCGAGACTTTCCCGTTTCTGATTCAGAGATGTGTGGTTCAAGTCCTTATGATATTCTGACGCTGTCTAGTATGTAAGTAAGTAACCTCTTTTTGACAAGCAAGGCTTCGAAGCCGACCTAAGTATATACTCTGGCCCATTTTATGTCACACAGTCATACTTTATATTGCACACAACAGAACAGCGTGTGCAGTATCACTTGTGCGCATAGCACACTCGTGCTTTTGCACTTGGAGTTCCACAAAAACATGCGTATAAATCACTTATAGCACGCCAACCAGTGCCATAACCCATATATATTAAATGTTTCAGCCCAAGTGCCCCTGATGACGCGTCGAGATCGTTTCCAGAGCAGCCCGGCCGTGGTTCGCCAAGGCACCTTTCGCGGCAGTGCCAAAGAGGCCTTTCTCCGTCGATTTTCCCACGGACCGCCAGACTGTCGTGGACTCAGGCATCGCCGATCCACGCGATTCTTCTCCGTATTTCGAACCAGCAGTTTCAATACGTCCATCAGCGATGCACACAAAGTCAGTCTTTGCCGTTTACCGGTTTTTATATTGGGAGTTTAGGATGTGGTTATTTGGGCTGAAAATTGAGCCAAATGAGTAAAAAATTAACAAATTGTTTTTATTCCAAGTGTTTTACTACATGATGATGATGATGATTTGAAGTATTTCATGGTTTGATAACTTTTTATCATATGTAGTATAAACGTATAAAAGTATGCTACATAATATAGCCGTGGCATTTGCAGTTTATCGACCCTCAAAAATAACACTCTGCACCGATAATGATTTTAACTCTTGATACGTTCAAGCAAGAATACCTAATAGTCTTTCTATTATGTACTCTTAATACGTTCGAGTGAGAGTATCTAATAGTCTTTTTATTATGTACTCTTGGTTCGAGTTTACACTCTATTTCACACTTTGCTGTGCTCTTGCAGAAAGTGAGGACTCTGTCAGAACTGCTGGCCCGGCTGCACACACACCTGCTCAGTTTCAACCTACACAATCCCGCGCGAATGTCCAACGACTATTTGGAGGATTTCATCACAATTTCGCGACATCTGCACTCGTTTGTGGTCAAGCACTCTAAAAGGTATGATTGTATTGAAAGAAAGAGATTACCAATAAAACAGACAACGCTGCTGACAATCACAGATGGTCTTCTTGTGTTGAATAGAAAGATGATGCCCCAATTTGAAAGAATGAAAGAAATGGGGGCGCCGGGAATCGAACCCGGGCCGCCTGCTTCGAAGTCAAGCATGCTAACCACTACACCGCAGCCCCCGAGTCTCATAGGCCCTAATTCTCATTTACAACAGGGTCCCCCCTTCGAACATCGTTGCGACCCTGCAACGATACTCGGTCGATACTCATGCTCCCGGGGCGAACCCGATGCCTCAAGGGCGGAGCACATTCACACGTAGGCCTCCAAGCCTACTTCAGTCACACCACACTCCCGGGTTTCCTGGCTCACCCGCAACCACAGGGTTTCGCGATCGACCCAGAACGATTCCCAACCAATACCGAGGGTTTTAACCGGCTCACCCTTAACCGAAACCGAGGGTTTTCTCCGGCTCACCCCTAACCGAAACCGAGGGTTTTCTCCGGTTCACCCCTAACCGAAACCTAGGGTTTTTCGGATTACCCATAACCGAGGGACCACACTAGAGAAGCTATGTACACATTCATACAGCACACAGCACGAGTACCGTAAGGGTTGAAGTGCCAACCTCAGCCCAGGGCATGGGGCTCCTAACCCACCTCCGAAGACGGTTCGGGGATAGGGCTGTCCTGAGGACCCGGCCCTATCCTCTCCGTCTTGTCACGGTCGCCACTATGTTGAATAGAAAGAGGATGCCCCAATTTAGAAAGAATGAAAGAAATGGAGGCGCCGGGAATCGAACCCGGGCCGCCTGCTTCGAAGTCAAGCATGCTACCACTACACCACAGCCCCCGAGTCTCATGGGCCCTAATTCTCATTTACAACACCTACATAGTACATATCTAACCTACCTTCCAAGTTCCCACAGCATTGGACTGAAATTTTGCAGTTTCAGTGGCTGTAAAAGGAGTAGAATTTTATGGGCAATATGCAAATTAAGAAATAAAACTTTCGCTGGCCCAACAGGTTTACGAATGCCTCTGGCCAATGTTACTTAAAAATAAGAATCGAACCCGGGCCGCCTGCTTCGAAGTCAAGCATGCTAACCACTACACCACAGCCCCCGAGTCTCATAGGCCCTAATTCTCATTTACAACACTTGCACTGATGCATGAGTGACATAGGCAGGATTCAGGTTTTGAGAATAAAAGAAATAGGCTAGGAATCGAACATGCGCCGTCTAGGTCGGCGTTTATGCCGAAAGCTTAGAATGCTGACCACTCCAGGACAGCACTCAGTTCTCGTACATACTACCTAATGTATGCCCTATTTCTCAATATAGCTACTTACCCTCAACGTTTACTTTATAAGTTATTTTTCGATTTATTTAAAACTAAAACTATCTAGCTACCATACAAATGCAGCTACAATTTTGATAATTTTTTATTTTTTTATTGAATTTTTTATTTTTTATTTTTTATTGTTTCAGCAAAAGCGAGGAGATTGGGAGCAACGGCGGTACCCCCGGCCTCAGCAAACTGACCACCAATTTGGACGCCTTGCTCTCGCTGTTTCTGCAGGACTGTGCCAAACTGCAGCTGCTCTCAACCACCGCCAAAGGTGCTCAAACCACTACTAAGAGTACACTATTGAGTTGCATGACGTTGTTTAGTTAAAATGTACTCTTGCTATTGTCATTTGCAGGTGTACGAATAGGACATTAGAGTGATGTTCAAAACAGAATTTTCGGTCAGCGTATTTTTATTGATTTTTTTATTTTGATATTAAATATCTTTATTTCGCGTAATTTAGCCATCGCAAAAAGTGTCAAGCGTTTGAGCGAAGTAAGCACTTTTGAAAAGCGATTCGAACCCCAAGCCCACTTTTACTGCGGTAAGGGAAAGAACTAAGTTTTACAAATCCTTATGCTAAAGTTTGTTTGCTTAGAGTTCACTTGATCCTTTGAAATAAGCTGTTCTGCTTCGTTTAAAAAAACGTTTAGGATTCACAAATTTAGTTGGTAGGAGCAGACTCGTCTTCAATTTTTAGTCTTGGGTGAGGGCCTGGAAGATCAATATCTAAAATGGTCATTTCTCATAAAATTCCAGCATTTTTTACCTAATTTTACTTGAATTAGGCTAAACTTTATTTGGGAGGATGTCAAAAATTAGAAACATTTGGGGTCCACAAAAAAAGGAGGGGTATCTAAAACTCATAGCATGTCTATCAACATTCTGTCAAAACTCTAACACCAGGGGCCTGCTGCTCACTTCTACAAGTCCAACAATTGTAACAATAATTGTATGTAAGGTGATTTGCTACGAAGCGATGCTACAGTGCCAAATACATGCATAACGTTACAGCAGACTTATCATTTACAATTGTTACAATTATAGGATTTGCATACTTCAGCATAAGTGCCTGTCACGGATAAAAGTGTCCCCCAAAAAATTTGTCTCTCCGGACACTTTTATCAAGATAAAAGTGTCCCCGCGGACACTTTTATCTGTATACAAGTGTCCCCTTTTGGATAAATGTGTCACCCCTCCCACACACTTTTATCCAAATAAAAGTGTCCGGGGCACACTTTTATCTGGATAAAAGTGTCCGGGAGGGGGGACACATTTATCCAAAGGGGACACTTTTATCCAGATAAAAGTGTCCGGGGGACAAATTTTAGGGGGGCACTTTTATCCGTGACAGGTCCAACAAGCCAGCCACTTTTTGTTAACTGTGGAATGTGGATTTGTGTGTAACGTTTTAGCCAATTGCAGTGCGGCAGAGCACGTGACTTCTAGCCACTGCGAGCACTGTTCCACGCTAGACAACCACATCGAATGCGCTCAGAGGTGGGTCAGGTGAACTACCCAATCAGCGAAGAGCTGGTTGCTCAGTGAACATTATTTAGGGGTCTTCTCATAACTTATATTAACTGTAGTAGAAGTTATTATTAAAGTTTGACCAAAAAATGTTGAACACTGAGATCAGCGATTTCATTACAAAAACAGCAAATTTCAGCCATCAGAATTACAACGAGCAGCTGCCAAAAACACGTGACTTGTTTTCTCTTATTGTGGTTTTCTCCTACCTAACATTATT
>JASANF010002432.1:0-27964 GCA_030248245.1 Trissonchulus sp. WLG1_4 | reverse complement strand
GAGCCACGGCAAAACGGCTAAAACGATACACTACATAGTGTATATAATAAACAAATAAACTGCACACAATAAACTCATGTACAGATACTGCACATGTTGTCAAGAAAGACAATGACAAACCTACAATGTCATAAGGGTCTGTGACTCTGGGGGCGGTAGCCCCCAGAAAAAACTCAGAAAATCTTTGGTTGATTGGTCGAATTTAGTCAATTGGAGACGTATAAGAAATTTTTTCGGACGGGCGAGAAAAAGCAAAGGGGGGAGGGACCCTTGTGTACAATTTCTCCCCCCAACCCCTAGCTCCCTTGATATAAAATAGTATATAAAAGTCCCCTTTGTCAGTTTCAACAAAAATTTTGATGAAACGGAAGCTTTCTCGTCACAAAACAGCTGTTTGATGCTCTATCATTTACACGTACAATTTAAAGTTTAATAAAACATTTGGTTTCCGTTTCTTATATGTGCGATGCGCCTTTGCGCGTGCTGCATTGCGTGTGAATTTGAGAAAATAGCATAACCTAAAATTCACTTATTGAGGTAGCCCTACCCCACAAGTCAATGACAAGGCTCCACAAATATTTACAACAAAAGAAATCATGTTACTGTCAACGAAACCGAAATTATCAAGATCAAACTATCGCGATACAATAGAGCACATGTAGATGACAGTATGTATAAGCATTAAACCTCAAAAGAGTCAAGATTGTGCAGTATACATTGTTTGTATTAGAAACCTACATGGGGGTCTGGGGGCGAGAGCCCCCAGAAGCCGGGCGATTTTTTTGATTTTGAAACACATTCTTCATTCTAAACTTCACATTTTTGTGGCCAGGCTGGCCACCAGTCCAAAATTTTTAGTGACCAATCCATAATTTTAGTGGCCATGGCCACCAATTTGGCCCAAAAAAACGCTGCGGCCGAACTGACACTCAGACACACTCGACGCTTACGGGACACATATTTTTTTCGCCGGACACAACTTGGACACACCTTTCCTTTTTCAAAAAAAACCCTGCTTAGTCAAATACAATACAATACAATACTAAACCACAGAGTCGCAGGGGTCTGGGGGCAGCAGCTCCCAGAAAATATTGCGGGATATTTTTGCCACATAGGCGCAGGGGTCTGAATGCAGCAGCCCCCAGAAAAAACTGGGGGAAATTTTTGATTTTTAAACCAAATTTGGTCAATTGGAGACGTATCGGAAATTTTTTCTGCATCCGCAGCTGAAAATGTTTAGGCCAGCTTTCCTCAATCGCTGATAAAATTTACGCCAATCCGAAATAATTTAGGCCATGGCCTTAGCTATTGCCTGAAAAACCCAGCTTCTAGGGTTCGGGACACAAAAAACACGTAATTTTTTAAATGACTTGGTATGTACAAGGCTGGGCTAGTCAAAATGACGGTACAATACCCCCTTTAACAAATGCTCAAATGTTTTAACCACTAATGGGTGCTTACTACTTCACGCAATGTTGAACATGTAACAACAGCAGCGATTTGAAACAGCGAAGCGAAATTAACTCAGCCCGTTGGTTCCGGAGGCGAGCAGCCTCCGGAGAAAAATTTTCAATTTTTAGGCCAAATTTCGTCAATTTACGGTTATTTTTGGCAAGCGGTTGCGAAAAATTTTTCTTTGCTCCTGGCAAAAGGGGGGATATATCCCCTGTATCCCTCCCACAGTCCGCCCTTGGGTGCAGGGATGTCAGCTGATATTGTTTGGTCAACGTTGTGTGTGGTGTTCAACTTTGGCACCCCAGGCGAATTGGCAGAAGGGCCAGGCCTCATCAGCACATATATATATATATACCCCCCCCCTAAGGGGGTCAAAATTTCGAAATTGGGACTTTGATGTCTCTAGGCGTAATTTGAGCCCCCGAACACGAATCTGATGTCCATAGTTGTCTGGAAACTTCCTGTAGCCCGATAAACCCTCCCCATCCACAAGGTTGTGCAAAGGGCTCAGATTTTCGAAATCGGGATCTTGATGTCGATAGTGGTAATTTGGGCCCCTGAACACAAATCGGAGCTTGATTTTTTACATTGGACCGTCGTACGCCTACAGTAAAGGGTCGTTGCCAGTTACAAAGGTCAGCTGCTGCGAATAGAGGTCCAATGGCTAAAATCAGGGTCATGTGCCAACGTCGGCAACCCGTTGTAGACTCTTGACTTTTGACTAGTGTAATTAGCTAAATTATGGACAACAAACTGTATGTTTTACTAAAATAATGCTTCTTGGCTGGCACCATTTCACTGGGGCGCCCCCCAGAATGTGCCGTAACGGTAAATTTGACCAAAATATCGATTTTTGCCCATTTCAGCAAGTTGTCGTTAGGGATAATTTTGGGCGCTGAACACGAATATGAACTTGTTTTTAGCAGAAAATGTATACATACATACTTGGTCGTTGAAAAATAACGACCGATATTCACCTGCCGGGGCTGTCAATTTTTTTTGCAACTTCCCTCAGTTATATATACAATTTTACGATTTCGTTTTACGTGTAATTTTTGATGCTGAACACGAAAATGAACTTGTTTTGACGAAAAACTAATAGAAGTGCATACAAGTTTGCATGTCATTGTTTTTAACCAAAGCGGACAAACACATAGAATTAGTACAAAAATGTCCCCATTGGGCATCACTTTGGTTAGAATAGGAGGTTTCAGGTTAGCATTCTAACGCGGATAAATGCAACCGTTGCATTGCATTTTTCATTGCATTCATTTCAATTGCATTTTTCCGCTTTAGAATGCTAACCTGATACCTCCTAAGTCCTATTCTAACCAATGTGATGCCCAATTGGGGCATTTTTATAATAATATAATTACTTTTATGAATTGAAAAGGTTTGCTGTAGTAATACGATGCAGAAATTGCTTACTGTTGACCAATAACACAAATTATATATACCACAAAAATGTGAACTTTCCAGTCTGTGCCGGATACGGTGCGGACAGTGCGTTACATTGTAATAGTTCGACTAGTATATAATTCTTTTTTGCCGGAGCCAGAACCTCTGGTTGATCGGCGATCGCTAGTTGGAACGCGAGCCCCGGACCCTATATCATACATATAATAAGTTAAGAGTGTATGTTTATTTATTTATTTGTTTTATTGATTTTTTATACATATATATATATATATATAATATATTTTCAGGAAACTGATGGTCGTACTCGGAATCTGTCTGCTGATTATTGGGGCAATACTCACACCGTTACCCATATTGCTCTATTTCGTGAATGGAACTAAACTATCGTATGACTATTATTGTCCCTTCCATATTATATATATTTATAATATATATATATACAGGGGCGGACCGTGACCTCCAAAAAGGGGGGGATACGGCATAAAATTTTTACCTTATTTGACCTTTTTACTACGTTCTTAAGCTGCGTTACTACGCCGCACTGCTGCGTCATGATGTTTTCGAGAGACAGTGGTGTATATAGAAAAAATTTCGGTGGTGGGACGGGAATGACTTAGATTTTTCGTAATGGGTTGAAATCAGGGTTTTTTTTTAGGCCATAGCTAAGGCCATGGCCTAAATTTTTTCGGATTGGCCTAAATTTTTTCAGCGATTGAGGCCAGCTGGCCTAAACTTTTTCAGCTGCGGATGCAGAAAAAATTTCCGATACGTTTCCAATTGACCAAATTTGGCCTGAAAATCAAAAAATTCCCCCAATTTTTTTCTGGGGGCTGCCGCCCCCAGACCCCTGCGACTCTGTGGCTTACTATACCTTGTTATTATCTTTCATCAAAGCCTATGCATGTATACATAAGTACGTTATGCTGCATTTGCATGACTACACGAGTATATTATGCTACATTTCCTTGTGTAATAGACTGTCTGATGTGACATCTTTTGTTTCAATTTTTGTCCGAAAATATTTCTGATACGTCTCTAGTTGACAAAATTTGGGCTAAAAATTGGAAAAGTCGCCAATTTTTTTTTTCTGGGGGGTGCCGGCCCCAGACCTGTGCAACTGTGCGGTTTAGTAATCTTGCGTTTGTGAGGCGTGTTAAAATTACTAAGAAGTGCGTTTTAACCCGTTGCAAAAAAGTAAAAATTCATTTCCCCTCAGAATTTTTTCTGGGTACGCCACTGTAATGTATATATAGTTTCAAGTTGGTATGTAGCTGTTTTATGGTCGAAAAAATTTAATTTCTTGTAAATTCAGGGTCCGTAATATAAAAAATCTTCTGGATCTTCACCAATCCGTCAGCTGTTGGTTTGAGCTCCAAAAAAGGGCTCCTGTAACAAAAATAGATGCCGCTCTGGTAACAAAAATAGCATTGTCTTTGAACGAATTTTGCTAATATGTGTCATTTTTTGTGTTAAAATTGCTGTTAAATGCATTTTAACACTTTTAAAATTCTAAAAGTCGATTCCCTCCAAAATTTGTTTTTGGCTACACCTCTGTACAATATACTATGCTGATTTTTGTAAATAATTTTTGCAAAAATGCAAAAATGAGTTGGCCTAAGCTTTTTGTCAATTGGCCTAAAAAAATTTCGGACCTGAGGCCAAGTGGCCTAAACTTTTCAGACTAAAAAAAACCCTGGTTGAAATGCACGTTTTAGTAAGTTTAATACTTACAAAACGCCTTAAAAATGCAACATCACTAAATCACAAAGTTGCAGGGGTATGGGGGCTGCAGCCCCCAGAATATATTGGAGATTTTTGTAAATTTTAGGCCGAATTTGGTTAACTAGAGACGTATCAGAATTATTTCCGACAGGAAAATTAAAACAAAAGATGGGAACGTCACATCAGAGAGTGTATTAGACAAGTAAATACATACAGACATACATAGGCTTTGATGAAAGATAGTAACAAAGAATAGTAAGCCACAGAGATGCAGGGGTCTGGGGGCTGTAGCCCCCAGGAAATAAAATCGAGAATTTTTAGATTTTCAGGCCAAATTAGACAACTGGAGACGTATCGGAAATTTTTTTGGGCAAGCCACAGAAACCAACGACTGGACTTTACGAATTCACCCATACTGCGTCAAAATTGTTTCACAATTTTCGAAATGATTTGAAAATTTTTACCCCAATTATTGCGAATTTGCGGAAAACCATGAGCTCTGCAACATAAAAAACATATACAGGCACATATATGCCCAAGTTGTGAAGCTGATGATAATATTGGTTGTTCTCTCTTCAAAATGCAAAATCTGTATATAAACAACAACAACAATACGATTTCAATAATGACAGCAATTAAGGGAAACTTAATTATATATATTGAAAATTAATAATATGTTAAACAAAGCCGAACAGTTGCAGAGGGTGAAGGCGGCAGTCCTCTGAAAATTTTTTCAGTTTTTAGGCCGAACCTAGTCAACTGGGGACGTATCAAATTTTTTCGACAGGGAAATTAAAATAAAAGATGGCAACATCACATCAGAGTAGGAGACAGTGTATATTACACAAGCGCAGGGTTGGCAGTCTCGGTCTCGGTCTCGGTCTCGTAAAAAACCCGAGACTGGGCTGGTCTCGGTCTCGGTAGGAAAACCGAGACCTGCCATAGGGTGGTCTCGGTATTTCAGATGAGACTTGAAGTTTTCAAAATTTTTTAGATCACGAAGATTTTTTTTACAATATGTAAGTTTCCAAATAGAATTCCAAGCATGAAATGGTCACAACTGCTGCAGACATGTCAGTTCACCGGCATTCGTCAAACTGACTTCAAGTTTAAACTTTGTACATCAAGCTATTTAGTTAAAGTTTGAGCTAGAAGGTTTGTCTGACTTACGATGTTGCATTTGTATGTGGAACCTCTCAAGCATATGTTAAACAGTAAAAATACTGACCATCATTTACCAAATAGTGCTAACTTCGTAGCTGATTTGTATAGCAACATTAACTAAAAAAACGGAGATTTTAAATTTTTGTCATATTTTTTTTAAAAATGGGTCAAAACAGACAGTTGATGTATGATATGAATCTGAATCATATTCAGCTTATGTTAGCATCTAAATTTTTTCTATGAAAAGTCTATTTTTCCTGCAAAAAAGAAAAATCGTCCGTTTTTTTTGATAATGATTTCCCTAAAAAAAACGGATTTTTTCAAAAATAAAACGGAGGTCAATAAACACCCAAAACCTGCATAAACTTCACTTTTTAACACTCAAACATCAAGAAAAATCTTTTTTGCTCATCAACATCGTATAATAGAGCACTTCGAACAAGGAATTGTGAAAAAAAATAACAACTAATGCAGACAGCCTTAAACCTGAAACAGTCGATCACCAAAATAAGTGCGAGCAGCTAACTCTCGACTGCAATAACGGGTGGCCGACGCTATAGGGCCCCCTATTCTATGCAGAGGATCCTCTAATCGCGTTCAGCGGCTCAATTTATCTCCAAAAGCATTAAAATCCTCATTTCGAAAAATTGACCGCTGGGGACTCCCAATGGGAAATTCCTTAAGGGGGGTCGTGGGGGGTCCAAAAGATTTTCTAAACAAAAATGAATCTCGAATTCGCGTTCAGCGGCCTAATTTTTCCCCAGAGACGTCAAAAAACCATTTTTAAAAAATTGACCAATGTAGACCTATCAGGACCCTCACTGTGGGGCGGGATTGACTGTGGATTCATTCCAAGGCTTTTTTTTCTCAATAAAGTTAATAAGATTCAAAACAGGACTATATAATTGTGATCTAAACACGGATCAAACATTCAGTTTTTTTTCGAGAAAATTTATCGAAAAAAACCGGATGCTGTATTTCGGAGTACACGTCACTCCGAGGGATAAGATTGTCACAGAAGATGGACAATAGTTTAGATTATCATTGTGGTGAGTTTGGGAGTGATTGGATGGATGTTAATGAAAATATGATACTTTATCCAAAATTTCCGAGGTCAATATTCCGACTCTAAATTTGGGCGGTCTGAGAAATTTTAACAAAATTTTTTGAACTTAACTTTTGGAAGTTACTGCACCACTAAAAATTAAAATTTAGTCTTTTTTCTACTTTCTCCACGATTTCTGGCTCTGTGTAAGTCATGGACTCTGAAAAAAACCCATCCGTTTTTTTTTCGAAAAATCGGCCTTCCGTTTTTTTAGTTAAGGTTGCTATATTTAAAAATTTGCTGGCTTCTGCAACTTTATGAAGCGCGTATTGCGTGACAGTTTAATAAAATTTCTTGAGCCCCAACCTCTCAACGCATGTCAAAACGTTAAGTATATGAAAAAACCTAGGCACAATCAAAAGCTTTTTGGGCTATGCCGTGGTTGGGGCATCAAACCTGTCCCCCACATAACTGTGTCAGCGGGAGAAACTTTTCTGGTACGTGATGGTGCTCGCATCAGAACTTCTGACAGTAGCACCACTGCTCCAGCACGACGACTCTAAGCTGGCACCTGAGTCAGACTGCCAAAATGCCAATGTGTGTAAGGCACTATAAAACACCCTATGGTATGCGAGGAAGTGTGCGAAACTTATTAAAAAATACAAAAAGTTGACAGAATAAATAATAGGAAAATAATCCTATTCTCCGGCTCCGGCTGTCAATCACTTACTCTCATGCATCCGGTCGTTTACAATGTTACGTTTCTCGCAACGCCGCAAGTCATACACTCATATAACCTAATGGTCACTTTTTTGTAACTTAATCACAAATTTTTTACATTTCAAAGTATCTCAAATTTTTAAAATTGAAACTTGAAAAAAGGTCCCCCAAGGGCTGGTCTCGGTCTTGTAGGTCTCGTTTGGGTGGTCTCGGTTGCCTGGTCTCGGTCTCGGTCTCGGTTGCAAACCTGAGACTTGCCAACCCTGCACAAGCGGATGCAGCATGATGTAATGTAACGTTGAACTTTGGACATTTAACAACCCCAGCGAGATGAAACCGCAAAGCGAAGTTAATTCAGCTGATTTGGCTAGCCATGTATTCATAAGCTTTGATGGCAAAAGGTAATAAGAAGGAATAGTAAAGCACAGAGTCGCAGGGGTCTGGGGGCGGCAGCCCCCAGAAAAAAATTGGGAAAATTTTTCAATTTTGAGGCCAAATTTCATCAATTTACGGCCATTTTTGGTATGCGGTTCCAAAAAATTTTCTTTTGTTCCGGGCAAAAGGGGGGGATATATCCCTTATATCCCCCCCCCACCGTCCGCCCTTGTATATATATATATATATATATATATATATATATATATATATATATTAGGGATAGACCGCTGGCTCGGCTCGGCTCGGCTCGGCTGCCGAGCCGGGCGGCTCGGCTCGGCTCGGCAAATTGCCTTTGGCTCGGCAATTTTGCCGAGCCAGGCCGAGAGCTGAGACAGTCGTGAAATTTCAACAACTAACTTTCGAAAGTTTAAAAACTCTTCCCAGAATCCAAAAGGCTAGAGCGTTATATAAGGTTTTTGTGTTTTTCCGTTAATAAACCGCTCTCTCATACTGGTATATCCCGGGGGGAGGGCGGCCGCCCTACCCATTTTTTTATTGGAATTACTTCATGTTCATGGAAGAATTTGTTTACCTAATATACTGTTTTGTGTTACGTTTATATCATTGCAAAAACGACATTTTTTATAAATTTGCTGTCCGCATTAAATCTGGCCCTTCACAGGAATCTGAATTTTCTGCAAAATTTTTTCAGTTACACATTTGCAGCATTTTACAGACTTTCAGAGGAATTTCAGATAATTTTCAAAATAATTCAGGCAAAGTTCAGATAATTTCACCCAGAATTCAGAGACTCTGAATTTTATCTAAAAAATGTTACTGGCTAGTTCTACAGAAAATTCAGATTTACTGGTTTTCCTGTATATACATATGTAGTTTCAAGTTTCAACCTTTTGTCGACGTCATTCTGTAGCTATCGATATGAAAATTGATGAATTTTTATTGAAATTTCGCTCAATTTGCAGTTTGCCACCAAAAGTAGCAAACATTTTGGGTACCCCCCTCCCTTGGTAGGTCCTGAACTGCCAAGGGCGTAGTCAGGGGGGAGGGTCGCGGGGGTCGCGGCCCCTGTTCTTTTGGTCGAACCTGAAGAAATTGTCTACAATGTCCCCCCTTTGGTTTTTATCGTACGGCCGAAAAAATTTCGGATACGTCTCCAATTGACCAAATTTGGCCTGAAATTCAAAAAATTCTCATTTTCTTCTGGGGGCTGCCGCCCCCAGACCCCTGCAAGATTGTGGCTTACTATTCAATGATATTATCTTTCATCAAAGCCAATGCATGTCTGCAAGAGTACATTCTGCTGAACTTACTTGACTGTATAATATATTAATTATATGATGCTCCCATCTTTTGTTTTACTTTTCTCGTCGGAAAATATTTTTGATACGTTTCCAGTTGACTAAATTCTGCCTAAAAATTTCAAAAATCTCAATTTTTCCGTGGGGAGCCCCACCCCCTGACCCCTGTTGTCTGTGCCTTAATTCTCTTCGCGTTTTTTTCAGTGCGAATTTAAGTGGTAAAAAATTACTAAAAAGTGCATTTTAACCTATTACACAAGAGACAAATTCTGTCAATCCCGCCGAAACTGTTTTCCGGGTACGCCACTGACACGTGAATTTATTTAGATTAAGTGACTATATACATAAATGACTACCAACTACATTTCGTTATCTAACTTCAGGCCAAAAGGTGTCAAAATCTTTGGTTATGGCCGACGGTTGTGGTTCTGGTTCTACGCTCACTAAAGAAACCTAATTACGCCAAAAAATGGCACATGCTGGGACCTTCCCCCCTCTTTCACCACTGGCGGCCCGAATCCCTCGGCTGTCTCTGAATTTAGGAAGGAGCTTCCCCCATCCCCTCCAACTGCATGAGTATCTAATGAAAGCTCTAATCCTTCCTTGCTTCTTGACATAAGTCAAAATTTGTCACTTAAAATAAAATTATGCCCCAAAACATTGATTCCCGGAGCGCACAATTAATTTTGATAAAACCCAAAAATTGACCATAGCCGGCCGGCTCGGCTCGGCTCGGCTCGGCTCGGCATGCCGAGCCGGCCGGCTCGGCTCGGCTCGGCTCGGCACCGAAATTCCCGGCTCGGTCTAACCCTAATATATATATATATATATATATATATATATATATATATATATATGTATTTTTTTTTTATATATATATATATAAATTTTTTTAATGTGTGTGTGTAGCTGGGGTGTGTGTTGTTTTTGGCGTTGAAAGTGGGAGTGTGTGTGTGGGGGTTTTTTTAAAATTTTGAGTGCATTTTAACACATCTCAAAAAATTCTATAATTTTTTAAAAAGGGGTTGTATGGAATTTTTCCCCCTCCGAAATATTTTTAGACTGAAATTTTACACAAGGGTCCCCCCTTATTGCCCGACCGAAACAATTTCCGATACGTCTTTCTTTAATATGCTCTAAAAGTCAAAAAATTTAGTCCACTTTTTTTTAGTCTACATGATTATTTTTTGGACCATGGACCAGATTGCCTTTTGTATATCCCAGTAAATATTAAGTGAAATTTGAGGGAAGAGCTTGTGTCACTATTTCGGATCGCGATTCGCGAAGATCTTATATACAGCACCCTCAGACCATACATGAAATAAGGTCCAAATTTTGGGAATACTATTTCCACCCCCCCTGATCGACCAAAAATACCCTAACTTTTGCTAAATTTTGACAAAGGTTCCATTTTCCCCCACTTCTGCTTCGATTTCGGGACCCCCTCCGGAACCGTTGAAGTCGGATGGGCCCCCCCTTTCTTACTTATGTCTTACCCATGTTATCAGGGATGTACAGGGGGTCTTGGGGGCTGGGGGAGACAAGCCCCCCAGATGTGATATTTCGGCGCAAGCCCTCCCTGAGAATGTCAGATTTGACCCACTGTGACAGGCCCCCCTCCATGGTGCTAAAAAAAGGTGCCCCAAAATTCATTATCGCCCCAGATCGATGTAAAATCCTTAAATAATTAGCAAAAAGCACAAAATTCGCTAAAAATGTCCTGGTTTAAAAAATGCCATTTTACGCGAAAACTGGACATTTTTGCGTTTTTGTCAGTTCAAGCCCCCGAAACGTAGCGACAAGCTCCCCCTGAAATTTCGAAAAATGCGGCACAAGCCACCCCAGACCGAGACCCCGTGTACATGCATGCGTGTTACGTTACCCATGTCTATCGTGTGATTTTCTATTTAATTTCAGTGCCGACGCCGCCTTTGTTTGTGCACGAGCCGAACCCCCCCGTGATGTGGTTTGTGGTGCACAGTGCGCCCATCAACAGTCCCCAGGGGGGCGCAGGGGCGGTCAAGTCCGAAACGCTCAAGGAACGTCTCTTTCCCTGTCGCGCCAATGGACTGCCAAAACCTACGTATGGACGGCTGTCGGCTGTATATATATTTGTTGTAAATGAGAATTAGGGCCTATGAGACTCGGGGGCTGTGGTGTAGTGGTTAGCATGCCTGACTTCGAAGCAGGTGGCCCGGGTTCGATTCCTGGCGCCTCCATTTCTTTCATTCTTTCTAAATTGGGGCCTCCTCTTTCTATTCAACATAGTGGCGACCGTGACAGGACGGAGAGGATAGGGCCGGGTCCTCAGGACAGCCTTATCCCCGAACCGTCTTCGGTGGTGGGTTAGGAGCCTCATGCCCTGGGTTGAGATTGGCACTTCAACCCTTACGGTACTCGTGCTGTGTGCAGTATGAATGTGTACATAGTCTCTTTCCTGTGTGGTCAGTGTGGTCCCTCGGTTAAGGGTAAGCCGGAAAACCCTCGGTTTCGGTTAGGGGTGAACCGGAGAAAACCCTCGGTTTCGGTTAGGGGTGAACCGGAGAAAACCCTCGGTTGCGGTTAAGGGTGAGCCGGGTTAAAACCCTCGGTATTGGTTGGGAATCGTTCTGGGTCGATCGAGAAACCCTGTGGTTGCGGGTGAGCCAGGAAACCCTGAGTGTGGTGTGATTGAAGTAGGCTTGGAGGCCTACGTGTGAATGTGCTCCGCCCTTCGGCATCGGGTTCGCCCCGGGAGCATGAGTATCGACCGAGTATCGTTGCAGGGTCGCAACGATGTTCGAAGGGGGGACTCTGTTGTAAATGAGAATTAGGGCCTATGAGACTCGGGGGCTGTGGTGTAGTGGTTAGCATGCCTGACTTCGAAGCAGGTGGCCCGGGTTCGATTCCTGGCGCCTCCATTTCTTTCATTCTTTCTAAATTGGGGCCTCCTCTTTCTATTCAACATATTTAGGGCCTAGACGAGATATCTTAAAGTGGGTGATCAGAGAAGATAACTGTCACTAGATAATAGTCACGTCCGTGTTTTCCAGGGACTTGAGACCTCAAACTTTTTCGCTCCTATTGTCGGCTTCGTATCTAGTTGTCAGTCAGAGGGTTATCACGGGTCAACAATAAACAGGTGAGGCTAGTTTTAAACCTGAACAGGGCTATCATCTTAACGAGTTAGGTGGTGCAGACTAGAATACCTAAGTCGGTTTACTTCAGTACGGAAAATAGAACGCTAGTAGTATCCAAATGAACCAGTTCATCTTCTTTCATATTTTCAGCAATTTCATTCATTCATTCATTCATTCATTCATTTTTCAGTTACTACTGGCGCAAGGATGGTGAATTGTTTGACTTGCACAACTCGCCACGCATTGAGCCTCTGCCCGGCGTGGGCTCGTTCAAGATCAGCAAACTTCAGGTGGAGGACGCCGGGGTCTACCAGTGTTTCGCTTCCAACGACAACGGCACGGCTGCCGACCGACCAATCAGCTTTAGACAAACTTGTATGTACTCTGCTAGTAGTTGTAGTTGTATATATACTTGTATACTTTCTTAAGGACAAGTATGAGCTGGTCTTTAGTCAATGACCAGCCCTTTTTTAGCCCTGTATATATAGGGAGCCGGACTTTAGTCATGAACGTACATGTAACGGGGTCAAATTTTTTTTTGGGGGGGGGGGGGCGTCTCCGGCCAAATTTTGGGGACCCTCCCCCACTGATCGACTAAAAATATATACCTTGAATTTTGCAAAATTTTGTAAAATTTTCCTAAGACAGTTTTGCCAAAATTTCCGGAACCTTCCCTCCCGGCCCCTCGATCTTAGAGGCTCTAGCCAGTGGCTGGTCATTAGTGACAAAAGCGTGGTTCATACTTGTCTTTGAGAACATAAGTTCTAGATTTGTATGTGTGCTTAGAGGGTTGGTCATTAAAGACCGGTTCATACTTGCCCTTAAGAACATAGGCACAGGGACAAGGACAATTTTCGAGCAGCCGTTATGCAGCATTGACAAAATCTTGCTTGTATCTGATTCAGACGCAATTCGTCAGTTTCAGACATTCAGATCTTCTGAATAAGCCACGGTCTTGCAAAGTGATTGTAGTCGCCTTCGTGGATTCTAAATTTAATCCATTTGTAGATTAAGGGGATTAATCGGAATTCGGATTAGTATTTTAATCCCCTCTGCCCTTTTCAGACATCACCACCATCCCCGAGCAGGACCCCAAGCACGTGTTCAGTCCCTGGATGCAGCCCTTTGAGCGCATTTGCTCGGCACCCGCGAGTGACCCCCCGCCCTATGTCTTTTGGCTACTGAAGGGAACCGGACAACACTTTCGGAGTCTCAATTCCTCACACGTGTCGGTTGTGTCTAGGGATGGGAAGGTTGGGTTGTTTTTTAATATTATTATTGGTGTATTATTGTATGGTATGATGAATGTGTTTATATATTTATGTGTTGTGATGTTTCACACGAGGGCGCATTTTGCTCCATTGCATGGCGCACGCCATGGAGCATGAGCGGGCGCATTCTAGTTTCACACTGCCTGGTACAGTATTTCACACAATGCAGTAGGTAAGTGTGCGTGTGCGCCCGCTCATTTGCCCGCTCATGTGTCCGCTGATGCGCCCGCTCATGCTCCCTCGTGTGAATAGGCCTTACGTTTAAAAATATGTTACTGTTTATTTATTTATGAATTGGTGTCATTTCTTTGTCACGTATTTATAATTGCATTTGCGGTTGCATTTTAAAGACGGTATATATCTATACTGCAGTTTGATTTTGAATTTAGAATTTTGCAATCTAATGCAGTAAATATAGTTATAATAAAAAGTTATTAAAACACTAAAAATTTGGCCGAAAACTCATGAATTAATGTTAGTGTCTCAGCCCCCAAGTCAGTACTAAGTGAACTGTCCGCATACATGAGCAGCTCAGGCGAATAAGTCGAAACCTGTTTTGTTAATGCAACGGTTTTAGTATATAAATGGTCTACGGATGATGTAATGCTTTTCAGGGCTACTTGTACTTTTCATACGTGGACGTTTCGGACGAAGACCCCGAGTTGTTCTACACCTGCGCCGCTGAGAACTACATTCTGAAGGACTACAAGTTCGGAAATCCATTCCACCTCACTGTCCAACACAAGCCTTCCAATGACCGCGGAAGTAAGTCGGGTTCGTACTTGTCCGTAAGCGGTATTCGTTAGTCCGTAAGCAGAAGTTAAGGTAATAAATTGATCAAAGTACTGCCCTTACGGTATGAACAAAAGGGGGACCCCTTACGGACAAGTGTGATATTTAGACCAACATAATTCATCCTTGCTAGCTGTTTGAGTCGATAATTTGTATTTTCTACTTTTTTTAAGTCATGTTTGTCTTTGTTTCAGAACCTCATGTTTCACCGAAACAGCAATATGTGAGCGAAGATATAGTGGCCATTCGAAAACAGCACTTCGAACTTCACTGCATTTACTCAGGATAGTAAGTGGATGATTCATTCCTACAATTCCTGTAGTCGTATGAGTGGGGATCGGGGCACCGCTTACGTAGATTATCTTGATGTGAGTCAAATTGTACTGCGTTACACTGTTTAGCCCTAGGATTTGAATCTAATCCCTAATCCTTTTACCCATTCTTAATCCATTTAACCATCCTTAATTCATTTAACTATCCTTAATCCATTTAGCGATTAAATTAAATTAAATTTTAATATAATATAAAGTATATTTAACGACTTTAAAGCATTTCGAGCTAGTTTAAGGTTTACACGACTAATTTACCAGTTTCGAGTGTTTTCCGTTTTTTCCGACCCTTTGGTAAAAACTGTTTTCTGGTAGTTTTTTCCGCGGCCCAACCCTGCACTATGCTAGTGCAGTGCTATTAACTCATCCGCTTTTAGTCTAATTCCTAATCCGTTTAATCTAGTCTTAATCCTACTTTAATCCTGTCTGCAGCCCCGTGCCAGTGCCCCGTTGGGAGCGAGCGGATGGTCGTGAGCTGGACTGGCCGCGGGTGACCCAGCCCAATTTCCAGAAGACCCTGCGGATCGACGACGTTCGAGCGGAGGACGAGGGACGATATCGGTGTCGATTCCCGGCGAAACGGGATCTGGACAGGGAGATTTATGTGACTGTGGAGGGTGAGGCTTGCGTCATAGCTGTCTGTAAGCAAATCAGTGTCCGTGAGCAAATTTCGTGTCCATAAGCAAATCTGTGTCCGTAAGTAGATCCGTGTCCGTAAGCACTTTCGTTTTACGTAAGCACCGTAAGTAAATACACGTCCGTAAGTAAATGCCTCCGTAAGCAAATGCGTGTACTTAAGCAAATCTGTGTCCGTAAGCAAATCCTTGTCCGTAAGCACTTTCGTTTTTCCGTAAGCATTTCCGTGTATGTAAGCAAATTTGTGTCCGTAATCAAGTCCGTGTTTGTAAACAAATCCCTTTCCGCGTGCAAATCTGTGTTCGTAAGCAGTTGCGTATAAGCCAGTATGGCTAAGCTACAATAGGTGAAACGATAATATTTTTTGTGCGTTTTTTAAAATATTATATGAGTATGATAGTTTAGCGTACCCACCAAGAATCCGCAATAAGTTATCAAATGTTTCGCTTACGGACACGATTTTGTTTTACGATGCCATCAAAGTAGTTTTATTATATTATAGGCAAACGAAATTTTTAAAATAAAATTTTAAAAAGCTTGTTTTACATTTTAAATTAAAAAAACAGTAGGAATCGATCCACTACCGACTCTACAATGGCTGACTTATTTATTTTCCTATTTAGCTGCTCCCTACTGGGCTTCCCCTCCGGCCAGTCGAAATTCCAGCGAAGGAGAAACGGAGAAGTTCGTCTGTGGGGCTGTGGGAAAACCATCGCCAACCTATACATTCTATAAAAATGGAGAAGGTATTGATTTTTTTCATTTTTGCACTATTGACCAATCAGATTGCATTGCTGGAAACGGACCAATCAGATTGGCTGATTCCTATGTCTGTTTTTTCTGGTGGAATCGGACCAATCAGATTTGGCTGAATCCTTATTTTTCATTTCTCTGGTGTCAATCAACCAATCAGATTGGCTGAAACCTAACTAACTGAGGGTGATGAAATCGATGTTATTTTTTAAGTTTTCTTGGCAAAGGATATAAAAATAACTACTGAACTTTTTCAGACTTTTTATAATTTTTTGTAGAACTCTTCTCTGACAACGAGCGTATCTTGATCAGGGGCGATACCCTGGAAATCCGAGGGCTGCGCAAAGGAGAGAAGGGGGTGGGCGACAACGCGGTCTACCAGTGCAAGGCCGAGAACAAGCACGGGATGGTCTGGGCCAGTTTTTACCTCAATTTATTGTGTACGTGTGTGTTCTGAACATTTTGCCTCTTCTGCCTTTTTGCCTCTTCAACTTTTGAACTTCTGCCACTCGAGTTTTTTTGGAAGGGGGTCCCCCATTCCCCCTCATACTTATGAGTTTAACTAGAGAATTAAAGGTTTACTTAATGTTTTATTTTACTTCCTTGTTAATATAAAGGGGAGATTGTGAGAGACGACCTCATTAATTGATATTAATAAGGCTGAAATCGGTTGATGTAATTGTGTAAATCTAATCTGAAATTCTAAAAGCCAATGGGCACTCAGCCATCAGGCCTATAATTTTTTTCCCGTAGTCCCCCCCTTTCAAATCTACTTATCTACTTTATAGAAAATTTCCCGGTTTCGAGCCAGTTATTTTTTGCAGCCTACAAGCCGTACATCATGCTGGATCCCGGACTAAAGGAAGCCATCAGCAACGACAAAGCCACGCTGGGATGCAAAACGTTTGGCTCGCCCACGCCCAAGGTGGTCTGGTATCACGATGGAGAAGAACTCAATGTAGGTTATTTTTGTGTAAAAAATGGTCTAAACGGGTATGGTAAAAAATTGCAGTCCTTGAGCAAAAGTGGGTAAAATATATAGCACTTTTTTGGAAATTTTGTAAAAAATTTGCCAAATTTAAGACAGTAATTATGGCTTATTCCATCTTGTGGTAATCCTAGCCCAGCTAACAGCAGCCAATTATAAAATAATTAAGTAATTTCTTCCTGCTTTTAATCTGTTTAACCCTATTAATCCTCTAATCTACTTAACCTAATTCCCTAATCTACTTAATTTATTCCTCTTAAGGTTGTGTTTGGTGTTTTTTTTTTTTTTTTTTTTTTTTTTTTTGTGTGGTTTTTTTTTTTTTTTGTGTGGGCTGGGGGTTGGTGGTTTTTTTTTTATTTTTTTTTTTTTTTTTTGTTTTTTTTTATTTTTATTAAAATTTTTTTTTATGAAAATTTTTTTTGTATAAAAATTAATTTTTTTTTTTTTTTGGTTGCTGATTGCGGTCGGTTTTTGGCGTTCTACTTAATCATATCCCCTAATCTATTTTATCGTATCTCCTAATCTATTTAATAATATCCCCTAATCTATTTAATCATATCCCCTAATCTATTTAATCACATCCCCTAATCTATTTATAATATACTCCCCTAATCTATTTAATCTACTCCTCTAATCTACATAATCTAATCTACGTAATCTTTTTTCGTTTCAGGACCCAGACCTCTATGAGAATGTGGCCAAGCCAGACGGCTGGTCGGAGCTGGTGCTGAAACGAGTGGAGCCCCACATGGAGGGCGAGTATGTCTGCGAGGCGACCAACAAGTATGGCGTGGCCAGTGGCAAGGGACAACTCGTGGTCATGGGTAAGCGGACGGACAAAAGTGGGACTACTTGTCCGTATGGATATTTTGTCCGTTTAAGGTCGATTCATACTTACAGCCATATGTCCATTCAGCCGTTAAAATTATGAATTATAATGATGAATATTACGGAAAAAGAACGCCACTATCTGATCTTAATACACTATTAGTTGCTTGACTATTTTGTAATTTTGATGGCTATATGCCATATGGACATACGTCTGTAAGGATGAATCGAGGCTTATAGTGTATAAGTAGTTGTGGGGATATTCTTATAGACAAATATAGACTTACACTTGTGGGCGCAAAGCGCATATATATAAGCAAGAGTAGGGCATGTGTTGTAAGTGTATAATCACACGTATACTTGATAAGGCAAAGAGGCATTTAAAAAGGGTATAGACATTTCTGGGCTTTGCTGTTGAGAAAGCCTTAAACGAAGTTTAAGGACATATTTACGGACTATTAGTATGGATCGGCCGTAAGATTAAGACGGTGTTTGGAATCTCAGTCTTAGGGACTGTTTCTTTACGGATTAAACGGACTGGACTTATTTTAGTCCGAGGTTTAGTATTGGCATATTGGACTAACTAAACGAGTTAGAATAAGTCAGCAGGTGAGTTTTAGTCCGAACCAATTTCTAAACTATGTATCACCGGACTTAAATGATTTCACAGGCACGCTTGTGCATAGCTGAGTAAGTATGTTTAGTCCGATTATGAAGTTCGCTAAATTTCTACAGTAGTGCGCACAATAATGTTTTCTGAGCTGTATATATACAATAATTTTAAATATTTATGTTCACATGTTGTTTTCTTCACATTAACGTCGTAGCTAAGTAAGTCTGTTTAGTCCGATTGTATGATATAAAGTTTGCCAAAATATGTCTACAGTATATAGTAAGTACTGTGCACAAAAAAGTTTCAAAAGTTTCTTGCATATTTATATTATTTATCAAACAATATATAATTAATACTTTCAAGAAAATATTGAATCATTTTTTAGATCCAACCAAAATCATCGAAGGCCCGCTGACCTGGGCCAAGGCGGACATCGCCAACAGCACCAAGGTGGTCATTGCGGGCACCCGGGTGGAGCTGCCTTGCCGCGTCACCCACGACCCACATCTCAGTGTCAACATCGAGTGGCTGTTCAATCGACGTGCACTGGACTCCGAACGCCCGAGGGTGGAGGTAGGGGGATTATGAGATGCGGTGGATTAAATATGGGATTAAGGAGATGAGGAGAATTAAGGGGGTTAGGACGGTTGGTAATCGACGCGCGCTGGACTCCGAACGGCCCACGGTAGAAGTAGGAGGATTAACCGTGTGATTAAGGGGATCAGGTGGAGTAAGTAGGGGTATAAGGGGATTAGGGGATTAAGACTGGACTCTGAACCCCCTGGTGGGAGGTAGG
Organism: Trissonchulus sp. WLG1_4; assembly: GCA_030248245.1. NCBI lineage: Eukaryota > Metazoa > Nematoda > Enoplea > Enoplida > Ironidae > Trissonchulus > Trissonchulus sp. WLG1_4. The sequence goes on along the minus strand of JASANF010002432.1, from coordinate 8,617 downwards.
ACGTTTACATTAGGGATTAAGGTGATTAGCTGATTAAGGCTGGACTCTGAACCCCCAGGGGAGAGGTAGGAGGATTACCTTAGAGATCAAGGAGATTAGCAATTAGCAATTAGGGGATTAATACTGGACTCAGGACGGCCCAGGGTCGCCCATAGGGATTAAGTAGGCGATTAATGGGATTAAGGGATCAAGTCTGGACTCTGGACGCCCCAGAGGGGAAATAGGAGGATTTAGATGGGATTAAGGCTAAGATGTTTAACTGTTTTAGTCTAATTAAAGTTTACCCGTTTAATGCGGTAAAGTAATATATTTGCAACTATTTCAGGTCACCTCAGACGGCTTGACCATTCGCAGCACCACCACACAGCACACTGGACTCTACACCTGCTTGGCCTCCAGCAAACTGGACAAACGGGAAGAGAGCATTAATATTATTGTCAAAGGTAAAGCACGAGTTAGATTTTGTCCGTTTCCGTAAGGACTTGTCTGTAAGCTAGTACTGGAAACTACAATTTTAGATAATATATACAGGCTTGGAAAAGTGGCCAATACCATACTATTGTTATTTTAATAATTAATATTAATATTAAAAGTATGGTAACCCATGGCGTGGGCGTGGGGCGGTTTTGGGAGGGTTTCAAGCATAGATGCACATAGGGGGGGTAGGGGGGATTATCCACCCCCCGAGGGGGGGTATTGGCGAAACTTTCGCGTACCACCCCCCCACCCGGTCGACGCCTCCCCCCACAGTTTTCTCAGCTGCACATGTGTGGACTGCTGGACTCATGGAGAATGAGTTATTTGCAAAACAAGTTTTAATCTAATATATAATATTTAATGTAGGTTTTCACCGGTGGAAAAAAACCGTGGCTTTTTTACCATAAATAGAGCACAGTCGTTTTGCGGTAAAATAGACATGCTACATAACATTCTAACATAATCTGACACTATTGTATTTTCAAATACCTGCAGTATACAACATAGGATTTCTTTTTTTCAATAGGGAAAACTGGTATTAAATTAGTATAACAGTGTGACTGGCTAATACTAGATCTTTGTATAAAGGCTTGGCTTATGCGGTATTTTCCGAAGTACTGTTTTGAAATACGTATTTGTTATGTTATGAAATTCTATGTAGACAGCTGCACTTTGTTAGTACTGTACGAGTATATATTATTTTAATTTTAAATTTGGATTTTGTTTACAAATTTGAGTGTGTGTTTATTAAGCTCGTTTTAGTTTTAGTTGGTTTAGTTGTGTGATTTGTATGGTAATGCACATAATTATTATGAATTTTAGTTTATTATACGTTTTTATAAAATTATTAAGGATTTCGTCATACTTACAGTCGTATATTCGTTCTGTAAACTAACCAATTCATGTAAAGATCACTGTGACTAAACTCTCACTAAAAATGCTGGGTCAAAAATGCTGGATCCTGAGACAAAAAAAACAAGGGATTTTCTTACAAAAAGAACAAATTGCAAGCATCAAGAGTACAGCGAGAAGTCACAAAAATCACGATATTTGTTTTATCTCAGGGTTCAGCAATTTATAGGCAGACTTAGGTAAATGCGTTGGTTTGTATATTTGGATACAAAAAATTACCGAACATTAAGTCATATTTACATAAGTGTAGCCGTGCATTCGTTTTTTGTAGTTTTTCTGATGAGGGGGGATGGGGGGGCACCCCCCCAAAAATCGAGGAGCCGGGTAGGAGGGTCCCCAAAATTTGGGCAAAATTTAGAAAAACTGGCCCTTTTTTGCGAAATTTTTACCAAATTTCGCAAAATTTAGGGTATTTTTGGTCAATCATGGGGGGAGCGGGAGGGTTCCCAAAATTTGGCCGGAGAGCCCCCCTTAAAATTGTGACCCCGTTACATGTATGTTTCTGGCTGAACAAACATATCGCTGTGAGTGTGATTGGAAACGTTTAAAGAAACTAGCACGTGAATAGAAATAAACAAGTTTCGGATTTTTTTGCGGAAGTTTCACCGATTTTTTCGATAGTTTATTTCATAACTTTTTGCCACTTTCTACTTTGGTCAAGTTTTGAAGGCCACTTCAGTAGCTAGTCTTAAAAAACACAATTCTAGCCGAGCCAGCACTCCTACTGATGAGATGAACTGTGTTTATAATAGCGTTGCTGTCAATGAATGAACCCATAGTTGTGGACTTTTACTGAAAGTTTCCAGTTCCAAAATAACTTCAACTCTAAATTTTTCCATTTCATTTCCTGTCTGTAGCGCTTTTCGAAATTTCACCAGCGTTACAAATTATATATATATATATTCGGTTCGAAACGTTGATTTCAGCCAAGAGTTTAAAAAGTGGACATTTTGGTAGCAGGGGGACTTAATTTTTTGGGTTCTGGGTTTTTATTCGCCCACAGAATTTTTCTAAAATGATGTCTGAGTAGCAGAAAAAATTGAATTTTCTTACTTAGCTCAACTTTTTGTTAGGTTGAAAACTTCTTGCAGTCAGAAATTATATACATGTTGTTATAGTGATTTTATGACTTAAATTTGATTCAAACTTAGTTTTTTATTAAATAATTTAGTCAATATATTACTATAATCGTTTGGTAAACTTTGCTTTTCCAGTCCATTTTTTCTTAGCTAAAGGATTCAAGATATATACAAGCTGCTATCTATTAAATCATAATATTTTTTGGCATTTTTTCACCACCTAGTACCATCAGGGCTATTCTTAACTTTGCCACTTGGCTAAATGTAATTTTCAAGTGCCTGTGAACTTTAGCGAGTAACAATAATTTAGACCTTATTTGATGAAGTATGGGGTCGTGTAGGTTCTATTTTATGAAGAGCCTTGTAGTTTTTTATGTTCAAAATAGTTTTTTTAGTGTCAGTTTTTTTTTAATTTTTCAAACAAGTATATATATATATATAAGTAAGTATATATATATTTTCAAGATTTGTTTACGGAGAGCCCCCCTATTTGCCAATGATTCCGTTTGCAACTCCAAAATATGTGACTTTTTGTTTAATTTGTTTACTCTAGACAAGTTTTTTTCGTCGCCAAATTGTTGCTTATTCAAATATTTCATAACAATTATGAAACTTGTGCATATCTCTTCGGCTTCTGTCACCATTAAGCTAAATTGTGTCAAACCTGCAACTTGTTTGTTGACTTTTTGAATTGTAAACATAAAATTGTTTTGTAATTTTGTAATATTATATTTTTTAATTTTGGGGAAGTTTTTTATGATTACGATTACAAACCAATATATGTAATATTTTGAGCGCATTCGGATTAGTCCAAGTTATGACAAGCTTTTCAGATTGGGCTGTGAACTTTTTCGAAATGACTTTTTGTGCATGTTTTTAACTCTTTCAGTTGGATTAAAAAACCTAGTTTAATCCAGTAAAGCTTTTTGATCCTTAGAGGAGCTATTTTTGAAACATTTGTATTGACTTATATAGTCAGTCATACCGAACTATATAACTTCCTGCTCACTATTATATGTGTATGTGATATATATGTATATTATGCATATTAGGGTTTCCTGCCACAAATGTTTACCACAACTTCAGAGTTTGGCATTAGCTGCTGATTAATTATTAATAACTAAGTAATTATTAACTATTCAAAGGGCGATGGGCTCGTTTGTGTTTCAAATTACCTTCATGACAGCTTTATTTGACATACCCCCATTGTTGCTATCGTTGTCTAATTTTACGCAAGGTGAGCTGCAAGTCAGAAGTGTCATTTTGCATTGTTGTTTTGCAGTAGCAAGAGTACATAATGGGAAGAGTATGACAATAGTTATTGACAGCTTTTGTCATTAGTATCCATGTGATGTCTTCATTTATGTAAGCTATATCTGTTTTGGTGTTTTATTGAGTTGCTGATTTTTGCAGTTATTTCTGCTAATGGGTGTCAAAGTGTTAAGGCTGGTTTAGAGCCCCAAAAATCTGAGCAAAAGTGTGGCACTTTTTCTCGATCAAAGGGGGAGGATCTCCTAAATTTGGCAGAGAGGCCCCTCAAATCTTTGACCCCATGACATGTATGCTAATTATTGCTCTCAGTCCTATTATCGCATTCCCATATCACGTGTATTTATTGTCACCAGCTAGAGCATTATCTGTGTGGGTCTGTTGCTCTGTGTGTCTGTCTGTTTCTCGGACGCCAGCCATATGCAGTTCATACATGTAACATCCCAAAAATTTCGGGTACTCCTCCCCTACTCTGGCTGGGACCCCCCTGGCTCCTTCACTGAGCAGACTAAATTTTGACCCTCCTCTCGTAATGCTGACGCATTTTTTACTCTTTTATGCCTAAAAAGTAGCAATTTTGAGTATTTTTGGGCAAATTTTCTGTAAATATTGCGTAAATTTGATCAGAAATGCCCATTTTGTAAGTGCTAAGTTTAAAAAATACTTGTTTAAGGGGGTAATGTCGTTTTCGTGGTTTTTGACATTTCAGTGTAATTTTTGCGCCCACAGAACTCAAGCTAAAAACGGACTACGGCTTCGAAACTTTAACCACATTATCTTTAGGAAAATATCCCCACCCGTTTTTTTCCTTTTCTAAAAATAGTTTGTAGAGTCGGTGTTATGGGCTTTTGAAAATTTTAGAGAAAAGTCAAATTACGTGATTTTTGCACAAAAATGTCATATTCTCAACGTAGAAACGACTTATCAACTATATCAAAAAAACGGGTGGGGATATTATGTCAGTGCATAACTGCAAAAAGTTTAGTAGTTGTTGGCTGATCTTGAGTTTCATAACTGTGGCGCAAAAATTAGTCAAAAAAACCGCTGATGGGGTGTATTCAAATGATTGCAGCAGTAAAATTGCAAAAGATAATCTGCTTTTAAATATAGGTTTTTTAAAGCTAGAAGGTGTAAAAAAATGTAAAAAGGACCGCTCTAATTTTCGTTGAGGTTAAGTGCAGTTATGGTAGTTTAAAAAAACACCTAAAAACGCAATTACCCCCTTAAATGCTAAAACACACTGACCAAAGAGATAATAGCCGAAAATTTTACAGACGCCGGGACCCTCCCCCTCTCTTTTAACGCTGGCGGGACCCCCAAACCTTCACTGACGCTGACGTTTGAGGGGCGTGTCTTCTCCCCAAATACGTGTGTAGTACATGTACAGTTCATAAAGAATCTGTACGCCGCCACAACTCCACACAATATAAACTGTTGCTGTCAGACTGCTGGGGTACCTGGAGACTCACCACAAGGGCGGCCACGGGGACACCGTCATGCCAGCCGAGGTTGAGTCATTACTTTTGTTGCAGACGTGCCGGCCAGTCCGTTTGACGTCTACGTGGATTGCGTCGTCAATGCTCGATCTATTCAGATCCATTGGCGTCACATTGACAGCGCCGGTGCCTCTGCTCCCGTCCGGTTCTTCGTCATGCAATGGAGTCCCGGATTTCAGGTGGGCATTAAAGCCTAGTTCATACTTGTCCGTAAGCGTGTTCGTTTGTCCGGAAGCAATTTGATCAGCTGTTGCAGAACATTTACTAGCAGTAACAGCCAATTTCTGGTGTGTAAGCTAGACCAGCAGATGTCTATAAATGTGTAGAAAATCACCAATGTATCTGTAGTGGTTTTTTTGTGCTGACTTAGGACATTTTCTTACGGACACGGACACGGACGAATTAGGCCGAGGGGTATAGTAATACTTACAGCCGTATGTCTGTTCAGCCGGCAACATTACGAACGATTCACCCTACTGATAGTGTTTAGAATGATCAGCTTGTGGTGTGAGCATATGTTTTTCAATTTTGCCGGCTGAAAGGACGTACGGCTGTAAGTATGAATTGACCTTTAATAGTGGATTAAAGATAGCTAGTGTCGCTGCTGGAGTGTAACTTTTTGGCGTTTCAGGAATGCAAGCAGTATAATGAGTGTGTATATTGAGCTAGTCAGACAATTCTAATTAGATTTTGTGCTTTTGAGTTCTGGTCTGACACCTAGATTTGCTGTGTTGCTGTAGAAATGTAGCCTTTTTTGTCAATTTTTTAAAGTGAGTCAAAGCACTAGAAAATCACAACACCGGTGAAATCGCAACACAAGGATTTGCTTGCAACACAAGTCTTGCTTTGAAATTTTACTCACGAAATTTTTTTAAGTTTTTACACTTTTACAGTAACTGTTTTATGAGCGCACACAATGTAAGGCTCGATTCATACTTTACAGCCGTATGTCCGTATGTCCGTTCAGCCGGCAAAATTACGAAATAATCACACCACCATAATATTCGTCTTTTATAAACACAAGACCGGACGCTACCATCTTGGATCATTTCAGGAGAATGACTGGCACACGGACACAAAGCTGGTTCCCTATGACGTCACCAAGTACAACGGCAATTTCTACCAGGACACGAGGTCTATTCCCATCACCCCCTGGGGCAACTATACCTTCAGAGTCTTGGCTAGAAATGAGGTGGGCTAAAGTGGTTTCAGACCATATTTTTGTGGTCCGGGTTTGGGGTGTTAGGGATTAGAATTATGTTATGCGGGGGAAGAGAGAGAGGGCACAGGGTAAAGTGCCACCCTTGTTTTTTTATCGTGACTAACATGCAAGTGAGGCTATCTATATTTTGGGCATTTTTTGGCAAAATAATGTCCAGAACTTATGGACCAAAAGCATAGACAGGTTGCCTTTTGTTTTTTTGATAAAAAATTTGATTTTACACTTATTTGACGTAAAAGTATTTTATTTGCTTCATTTATTTATCAATTTCATTCGTTAACTTTGTTTTTGTTTTTTGTTACGAAAAGAACAACCATCTGTCACAAGTTTTTGCAAGTCATTCAGTTAGATCACACTTTAATCCCTTTAATCCCCTCAGCAATTCTTAATCCCATTAATCTTGCAAGCAATTTAGTTAGACCACACTTTAATCCCTTTAATCCACGGGCAATATTCTTAATCCCTCTAATCCGTTTTAGATTGGCGACAGTCCGCCGAGTGACGAGTCCAAGTCGTGTCCGATTGCCGCCGGCCGTCCGACGTCCAATCCGAGGGGCGTCTGGGCCAAGGGAACCTCGCCGTCTAACCTGGTGGTTCACTGGGATGTGAGTTGGCCATTAGAGCACGGTTCATACTTGTCCTTAAGGACATAGGGACAGGGACAATACTCGCTCTCATTTGACAAAGTAGTTTTTTGGCACTACTTTAGGACAAAACGACAGGGATGGGGATAAGGACGAGTATGAAATTGGCTTAATTCTGACTAGAGTGAGTTTGGTGCATGATTGTCCTTATGGACACAAAGGATAGTGCTTTCATCCTCAAAAGCTAAAAGTGTCAAAATTATGAGCAAACTCGTGCTGAAGTTATCTCGCTCTCCCACCTCTTTTATAATTTCCTCAATATTAATCTAATTAGCATTAAAGTCCGACCAAAAATGTTGAACATTGAGAGAAAAAAGTTGGCGTGATATTAGCAGCTGCTCGCTGTGTTTTTCACGGCTAAAATTAGGCTCCTTTTGCAATGAAATCACATGTTTTGTTTTGTCAACATTTTTTGGTCAGATTTTATATAATTAGTTTCTGCTTATTATTAACTGGTTATTAAGCTAATAAATTCTAGTCTTCAAATATTTCAGCCCATCGGTCAGCGTCAGACGTGTTTTTTAACTATTATTTATTAATCCATTATATGTAATAATAATTAACTAATCCTCAGTCGTGTCATATTTTAGCCCATGCCCCAGACGGAATGGAATGGTCCTGACTTCCACTACGTGGTCCGCTATCGGGTCCCTGAGAGTCCGGACTGGCGCGAGCAAACGGTCCCAGATCCCCGAGAGAGCCAGTATGTGGTCGACGGCCTGCCCACCTACCGGGCCTATGATGTGGAGGTGCAGGCCAGAAATGCCCTCGGCTTCTCCACACAGAACCCAGACACCGTGGTGGGATACAGTGGGGAAGGAAGTAAGCGGATTAAAGGGATTAGTGAGGGATTATAGGGAGTAGGGAGAAGAGATAGTTTCTTGAGAAAGCCTGTTAATAGAATATAGTGAGGAACTGAGGAAAGAAGTAAGTGGATTAAGAGAATTAGTAGAATATAGTAGGGAAGAAATAAAGCGGATTAAAGGGATTAGTGGAATTAATATTAGTTACTAGAGAAAGCCAGGTTTATATACTTGTCTTGGGCCATATTTCGAAAGAATTTAACAGCCTCAAGCCCTCAATTTCAACTAAAAGCATCATTTTCTTCCGTCTTTTAGAACCTGCCCAAACCCCCGGTAATTTCCGCCTAAAACGACGTATGGGCAATAACTCGCAGGCCGCTACGTTTGCTTGGGATAAGGTGGACGCCAACTCGTATCACGGCGCTCGTAAAGGCTATAAAGTAGGTCGTGGTTTGCTGGAAAGATGTTTCTTGGTACTTTTTTTATGTTAAAGTTTCTGACTTTTTTCTTTTTCGTTTATTCGATGGTTTCTTATTTGTACGCTTGCATATTTTTCACATATGGGGGTTGCTTGAGTAAGGCTTGGACGATAATTCAGGGGGGGGGGGCGCCACCGAAGTCATGATGGTCTGCAGGGAAACTTGATTTTTTACGTTATTAAAACTTCAGTGATACTAAATTTGACACGTCAACATCTTTTTGCAGGTGCCGACAT
>JASANF010002431.1:0-32860 GCA_030248245.1 Trissonchulus sp. WLG1_4 | reverse complement strand
ACACTACTTGGTTTGTCTAGGATTTGCCAAAATTTTGCACAAACGACCTGTTATTTCTGGTGTTCAAATTTCCAGTGTTAAAGGCCTGGAAACTGGAAAGCCTTACTGGATTAACTGGAACCTCAGTTTTCACTGCCGTTTTAGCGTCCTTCTCGTGAGTGCGGGCCGGGCCCGCGAGTATATAGGCCTGGCTGATCTGGTTTTAGCTTTCCTGTTTTGTTTATGAAGCTCGGCCCGCGGCTCGGCCCTCGGTCTGGCCCGCGAGAAATACAGTAGTGTATAAATGTAGTATGTAAATATAAATGTATAAATGTATAAATGTATATGTATGAATAATAATAACAAATGTATAAATGTAGTGTGTAAATACATGTAGTTCTGGCCCGGCCCGCGAAAGGTTGGTAGTGAAAAAACTCGGCCCGCGCCGTGAGTAATAGGTCTCGCCCGGCCCGGGCCCGGCCCGCGACATGTTGGTACTTGGTAGTGAAAGAACTCTACGTCTACATACCTTCTCCTTATTTGGAATCTGAATTCCCATGTAATTGCCTACGTTAAGTTACACTAGAAAGGCAGGTACATAGGCACATGTTTGCTAAACGAAAGCACATGTTTGCTAAACGAAAATACGCAAGTTGAAGAACCGGGGGGGGTTTCGAACCTCCAAGCTTGAGATCAGATGCCCAGTAAATACTTTACGCACTACAGCCTGATCCAACTGGCCTTGACTATGTATCTTAATGGTACCTACAAATGTCACCGCAAACCGCCATTTGACTATGTATGTACCTACATGTTTATTGTGTCTTCTTCAGATTGGAAGGCTTGAATTCAGTTTCATTAGTCTTTTTTGTGTAATGCGACCGCCGACCACTAAATTTCCATTTTCATTTTCTAAGCATTTGAAAGTACAACGCAAAAGCACTAAAGCACGAAGTTTGAACCGGGCTTAAGACAGCAACCATCCCGCAGCCCTCAACCACCATTGGCACCAGTTAAGTAAAAAATAGTGAAATCGCTAAAATTATCCAGCTGAGGCCAAAAAAGTGTGCCCCAAAATGAGTTAAAAATAGAAAAAATTATATAAATTATGACCACCCAACCTATGCCGGAGGTCGGGAACACCACCTCGCCTATTGCTCCCGTAAATTTCTGCTCAGCTGCCATTAATAGTTTTAAATACCTAACGAGTGCAAATTATTGTAGCTTATACACAGATTTTTTTAATCAAATTCCAAGTATCTTATTCATATCATATTTAATTAGGTTGTGGTGTTAAAACTCCAATACTACACGTGTCATTTTGTCAAGAGCCAACGACGATGCACATAATGTAAGCTTTAACTACACTAGTCTACCTGAAGTTCATAAATCATCTGGTGCATAAATGCGTAGTAAATATGTAATAAATAAATGAATAATAATAAATAAATACATTGTATTAAATGGTATACAATAGATGGAACGGAGGAACCTCGTGTAAGATACAGAAATTTTAAGCAAAAGTGAGTGAAAGTTTATTTAGTTTGCTACCAATTTCATTGGACTGTAAAAACAAAAAATGTGCCAAAAAAATTGTAAAAACATTTTTTCCTGTTGCGCCACAGCGCAACAGGTACTTTATACTTGGTTTGTATAGAATTTGCAGAATCTGTGCATAAAGAGACTTCCCTGTTATTTTGTACAGGTAGGTCAAATTTCTAGTGTTATATAACACTGGAAGGCCTGCCCTAACACTGGAACCTGTGTAATTTCCTACGTTAACAATAGAAAGACAGGTAGGCTGCTCGATATTGGCTAACGAGAAGACGCAAGTTGAAGAACAGCACCTGAAAATTGGCAGAATGCAAAAGTTGACAACCGGTGGGGTTTCGAACCCCCCAACTTCCGACTTGCAGTCAGATGCTCAATAAATGCTAACGCACTACCACCTGAGCCAACCGGTCTTGACTATTGAAGATCTTAGTTTTACAAATGTCAAAACAGAAAACCGAAATGATTACCTATTTGTTAGTTGCTTCTTCCTTACTGCTATTTTGTAAATTTTTATGTAAAACAGTGCGATTTACATGACGTGTCAATAGTAGAAAGACGGTACACGTATGCTGAGTTTTTGGTTTAACTTACTCGTTTTCAAAGTATTGTATCGTGTGTATCTCGGTGGTCTAGCGGTATGATTCTCGCTTTGGGTGCGAGAGGTCTCTGGTTCGACTCCCCGATCATCTTTGATTTTTATGTGTTTCTAAATCAAACTTTTGCGAAAAATAGTTTAACTTGATCTTTCCTATCTAGAAACTTTCAACGGTCTACTTTTGGACATTCATACCTTCTTTATTATTTTTCAGTTTTTTCAAATTTATATTTCAAATGAGTTTTTGATGAAAACGGGCCGAATTACGTAGTCGGGTCGTTCAAGTTCACGTAATCCTATAACCCGTAACCTTTAATTTTTATGAGTTGCAAACATGGCGCTAAATAACAAAACAAAAGTTCAGCATTAGTTGTAGCAAAGTATTGTAGCTACACTTGAGACAAACTATTACTTTTTCTAAAATGTTTTGATATTATTAGGCCGGGTTCACACTGGCACTTGCACAAGCACAAGCACAAGCACAAGCACAAGCACAACGTCAAGGCGTTCACACTGGCACAAGCACAAGCACAAGCACAAGCACAAGCACAAGCCCAGCCAATCAAATTGAGGCCCGCCAGTTTAACGGCTTTTCTGTTCAGAAGGCGCGTTTTCGCCATAAATCTTCGCTAAAAACTACGAAGTCTTGAAACTGTTGTTTTTGCTTCGTTTACGGCGTAAGCGCTGTCGCAAACCAGTGGTACGCCGCATTTTTCAGCGTCGCCACGAATAGGCGAATTTCATTACTTGGTCCAACAAATGCGTTTGCACGACCACGAGAGTTTTATGCTTTTTCCGGATGCTTCCCTCCAAGTTTGAGGAGTCTAGCCCTCTTGCCCCTATTAAAAAAAGACACCCAACTCCGCCAATCTATTTCACCTAAAGAAAGACTAGCAGTCACATTACGGTAAGTCTCACGTCAATCATTTTAATGATAAAATGTGTAATGCAAATGTCATCGCATAATTTACAGCTTTTTGTTTTTTTTAACATTTTTCTAACTTCTGCAAATTAAGTTCTAAGTTCTAATTTCTAAAATTTATGACCATATTCAAATGTAAAATTATTTGGCAATGTCTATGCTGATGCAGAAGTTAGAAAAAGTTTCTCAAAATCATTTACAGTGCATGAGTTCAGTGTAAGTATTGCCCTCAGCAGAGTAGACAGTAGACGCCGTTTGAAAAGAAGTAGCTGGGGGGGCTGGGTGTGAGAATATTGCGCCGTTTGGAAAGTAGGAGGTTGAATCTGGCGTGAGAATATGTGCACTTGAAAGGAGGGGGCTGAGCAGGAGTAGTTGTTGATTTCCGAACTCCATGTCAAACAGCAGTTGTTGAATTTTCAGTTTTCCGAGAGCTTGCTTCTGGCGATCCCATGATCTCATTGTTGAAGCAACCTAAGCAAAAACCTCATTGTTGTTAACACAATAAAATTATGATAACTTTAATTAATAATACACATAAAATAAGTAACTTTTAATATCAATTAAGACTAATATATTAATATAGTATTATTTATTATTAATAGTAAAAATAAGTAATTAATTAATATTAAATAATATTAAATTAAATTTAATTATAATTAATTTAATTAATTAATTAATTAAATTTCATAGTATTCATACCTGCATTCCGAATAAGCTCAATTCGTCAGTATCGTCTGGTTTTGAGATGCGCTGCAATGTGTCCAGGACTTCTCTTTCTAATGGATCAATCTGCTTCCGTTTCGATTTTTTCGATTTTGGCTGACTAGGAGTCGACGGTGATGGTGAATCAATATTCTGGACTGATAGAGCAGGACTTGGAATTGCTGCTGCGTCTTCCTGTGGCAAAAATCGGCTCTCAGGATTTGGTCTACCATCCTCAGAAAAGCTACACTCATCGCGTTCCGAAGGACAATCACTCTCGTTCGCGGCCTCTTCCAATTCTCCTGAGTGCCACCCGAATCCTATGGCAACATTTTTGAGCGACTAAAATTAAAATTTACTTATTTAAAATTTTATTAAAATTTAATTATGTAAAAATTAAGATTAATTAATTAAGATTTATTTATTTATTTATTTAAATTAAATTAAGTATTCACATAGGCAAAAATAAGCCAAAAAGGCTAAAGTAAAATCCTACTAAAACTAGCATTTTTTTGGGTTTCACATCGAGTCAATCGACTGTGCCATATTGCTAGACTAGGTATAGCTAGAGTCTAACCTGTTGCGCTGTTTCACAATATCTTTGAGAAAAAGCATCTGATCGTAGAATGGATAGACTTTGTGCCGATGGAGAGCAGCTTGCCCACTATGCCGAGACGCCTGAATTTTCAGTTCCTTGGTAAACTTCTGACGATGAGATCGAAACTCGGCTTGGCACACTTTGACTAAAAATAAATAAAATAAAATTATAAATTTGTAAAACATTTTTAACATAAGTTTGCAAACATTATTTTTTATTGCAGATACGTGGCTACAGGTGACTCTCAGCAGACGATCTCATTTTCCTATCAAATGGGCAAATCAACCGTTGGCTCAATCATCAAAGAAACCCTTCACGTAATGTGGGAAGTTCTGAGTCCTCTCGTCTTGACCTACCCCTCTCAAGAAGACTGGCGGCATATATCGAAGGATTTTTGGAACATTTGGAACTTGTTGCTGTCTGCATAACTATTTGAAATTGGGGGATTCCTCTACCGAATCGCAATATCGATATTGCCCTCCCGGAATGGTCGACACTGAGTGTGAGGGACAAATAGTCCCCGGAGAGTGGCGAACGCAGACCGCTGGTCTTCAGTCTGTGTCGCGCCAAGGGGCAAATATGTACTCTTGTAAGCTATCAGGTGCGTGACTGTTTCTCGACTTTTTTATGGAAGAGGGAAGACTATCCTGGCAAGAAGTTTACGCCAATCGGGGGAAAAACTAAAGCGAAATTTGATTTCAAAGATTGCATTTAACAGATTTACATATGATCTCGTAAACTGTTTGTCTCATTGTATTTTTTGTCATGTTTATTAAAGTTTAATTGAAATTACAAGTTTACTTACCAGTACTGTTCAAAATTGTTGCAATAGCTTCCCATCCATTGTCTTTCTTGATAAGATCCCGTAATCCTTTCGTGATGTATCCCACAGAAAAGGGCGCTCTCTGATTAGTTCAATCAACTTTTCAGTTGATACGCATCCATTTTGACAAGGGTCTCCCCCAAAGCCATGCTTTTCCGCTTCATTTTGCGCTATTATATAGCCAGACTGACAGCTACAAAATCTCTACGCTGATTGCTTGCTTTGCAAAAGATAAAATTTTTAACAAGCGTTTGCTTTCTTTCTTTCTTCTTTGAAAAATTCTATGAACCCTTCTTCTTCTTCTTCTTCTTCTTGAGTCAAACCCGGCCTTATGGCTTGAATTCAAAGCAATCTTGCGGCTATTTTCAATTTTAATAATAAACATGCTTGAATTTAGTTTCATTACTTTTTTCTGTGTGACGTGACCACTAAATTTTAATTTTAATTAAACACACTGCACATAATGACACCTTCTGTTAAAAGTACTGCTCATTTTGCCCAAAGCTACGCCTCCTATAAAGCAAAAATATGAGCTCAGAAAACTAAACTAAAGCAGAAAATCGACTGCAGTTTGGGACTTTGTGTACGGGGATGACTTGAAACTTGGCGTTTATTACAATTACCGACGTGAACTGGTCACTGCACAAGATTAGTTAAAACAATGTGACTAGTTCAGGCAGTGTCATATTCTTTCAATGATGCACCATTGGAATTATTAAAAGTTACTTTTGTTTGCGGTTAGATTTTACTGCGCAACAGGTCTAATGTTGTCAAACGTTCACCCTGCTAGTGCTCACTCACTGGATTACTTTTGCAGTAAGCTTCTGCTTGTTCCTGTTGTGCCACAGCACAACAGGTCTTTAATTTTGATTTTGGACAATAACACTGAGCTTGTGTGACATCTTTTGTCAGTGCTTTTGTGTAGCGTCCGATTAACTCCAACAGTGCGGGCGTCACATGTGTTTTGCAGAATTTTCTGCCTTAGTTAAGATGGTTCAGTGTTAATTTACAAGGGCTGGCGAAAACAGTTACTAGCTGTGAAATGCCAATCGAAATCATGAAATGCAAAAAAGAACATCAGGGACACAATCAAACCCTCGGCCTCTAGATTTGAAATCGAACGGACTACCATCTTAGCCAACGGGGTTACACAGTTGGATAGTCATGGAGTCTAATTATTGGCATCAGATTGATTTTTTTCTCACAGTTAGTCTCGGATTGTATGATCAGCAATCATTACCCAGAATCAATTGCGGAATTATATATACGAGGACAGAAATTTAGAAAACTATTCTGTGCAACAAAATACATCATATATAATGTGTTAACCTTAAAACTGCAAAAAACAATATATAATTCAGCACATGATTTCATGCAAATACACAGACTTGAAGACTGTATCCATGGCTAGTCGTGGCCGAAATAGCTCTGTTGTGAGAGCGTCAGACTTAATATCTGATAGTCCGTGGTTCCATCCCGGGTTTCGGAAGCATTTTTATTTTTGAATTACTGTATTTATTGTAAGTTTGCTGTTTCTGAGAATTTGTTTCGCAAATTATATATTGGAGCTTCCTCTAGAACTTATTTGCAAAATTTTATGCAGTAGCGGATCACCTGAGGGCATAAAACATTTTCAAGGAAAGCCGTTTTTACTCATTCTTGGCACCACCTTCACTAAGGTATACCGCATAAATACCGCTGCACAACAGGTTTTAACTGACCTCTGGTCAGTTTACTTAAAAGTTCATGTTTGATGCTTACTGAACATTTTGCCGCAGATTGGGCTTGTTGTTTCAGGATCAGTCTCTTATGCCTGGCTATGCTGTTTGGATTCGGTAAATTTCCCTTGTACCTATCCCTGTTTTTAAATACCCCGAAGCCCAAATGACAGCAATTCGGCTATAGCTGCTACATCCCACGATTGTATGTACACTGATTTGCATTAAATAGCCTGCAATAGCTGCGGCGATATTCAGCACATATTTGCGATTAGACTTTAGTTTGTCGCGGCTTTTTCGACTAATTGGATGGTGCGATTAGAATGTACTAATGAGCTAACTTACAAAATCGAATTTTGCTCACATTTTTACGTAAAATCACGCTGTGCAAAGGATTACTTGAGTAGAAAATGGACGGAAGACGCTTATTTGGTTAATAAAAGATTGGATTTGATCTTCCAGTTAATTTTCAAAACATTTTGGTATTGTATTATTCCACTGCATTATTCAAATACTGCAAGATTCGACAAGGAGTACTTGGTGGTATTTCAAACACATTCTTTTTTAGAGAGATACTGTAGCAATGTTTTCGTAAATGCAAACTGTGCTAAGGTTTATCTCCAACTAATCCAGAGATGCAAAAATAGGACTTCTTTGGGATTTTGAAGGTAATACGGATTCTACATTTCGATCGATTTTTTCAGCTTATTTATAAAACTTAGATATAAGAGTTTATGTCACGAAGTACGAGTGTTTGTGATACTGATCACAACATTATTTCAATAAGTTACATGTCAGTTTAATTTTCTTGGGAATCAAATATGATTAATGAGTACCTAACCAGGGCACAGAAGTCCCTAAACTAAATGCCTGAAGCGCAACCAGGAAAAAAGTCTCAAAAGTAGAATACTGATAGAGTGAAGAATAAATAACCAAGAAACTGGCGTCCCAGAACTAGAAGACGGTACAGTGAATAGTAACCAGCAAACAGCAGTCCCAGAACTAGAAGACTGAAGAGTTACACGGAAAAAGAAGTCCGAGAACGGGAAGACTGAAAAGTAACTAATAACCAGAAGTCCCAGAACAGAAGACTGAAAAGGGGAGAGTAAATATGGAATAGAAGTCCCTGAACCAAAAAACTGAAAAATGAAGAGTAACCAGGACACAAAACTAGAACGGGGAAGAGTAACCTGAAATTAGAAGTCACAGAACAAGAAGGCTGAAGAGTGTAAAGTAACAAAAACAGAAGTCTTAGAACTAGAAGGCTGAAAAGTGAAGAGTAACAAGCAACCAGGAATGAAAACTCTCACAGCTACATAGAAGACTGAAAAATTACACGGAATAAAAAGAAGTCCCCAAACAGGAAGAGTGAAAAGTTACTAACAAATGAAAGTCTTAGAACTAGAAGAGTGAAGACTGAGGAATAACCAGGAAACAAAAGTCTTGAAACTAGAACACGAAAGAGTAACCTAAAATAGAAGTCACAGAACAAGAAGACTGAATAGTGAAGAATAACAAATAAAAAGTAGTCCCAGAACTCGAAGGCCGATAAGTGAAAAGTAACCAGAAAACAGAAGTCCCAAAAGTGGAAGACTGAAGAGTGAAGAATAACTAAGAAACAGAACTACCAGAATTAAAAGACTGTAGAGTTAAAAAATAACCCGGGAATTGGCGTCCAAGAATTAGAAGACTTTTGAGTGAAGAGTACTACGAAACAAAAGTCCCATAACTAGAAGGCTGGAAAGTGAATAGTAGCCACTAGCCAGCACAGAACAAGAAGACTGAAGAGTGCAAACTACCTAACAAAAACAGAAGTCTTAAAACTAGAAGGCTGAACAGTGAAGAGTAACCAGCAACCAAGAATGAAAACTCCCAAAGCTAAAGACTGAAATATTACACGGAAAAAGAAGTCCTCGAACAGGAAGACTGAAAAGTCACTAACAAACAAAAGTCTCAGAACACTAGAGAATAACAGTCTAGAAGAGTGAACACTGAAGAATAACCAGGAAACAAAAGTCTTGAAAATAGAACACGAAAGGATAACTTGAAAATAAAAGTCCCAGAACAAGCAGACAGACGAGTGACCAAGAAACAGAAGTTCCAGAACTAGAAGGCTGCAAAGTGAAGAGTAGTAACCAGTAAACAGAAGTCCCAAAACTAAAGACTGAACTGTGAAGCATAACCAAGAAACAGAAGTCCCAGCATTAGAAGACTGAAGAGTAACCAAGAAACAGAAGTCCCAGAGCAAGAAGACTGTAGAAAAGTTCACAAGCTGCAGACAAAGTAGAAGAGATGCTGTACAAGAAAAGAAAAAAGGCCGAAACACTTGTCGACTTGTTACCTACGACCATAACCAAGACCACAACCCTTACCCGGACCGGACTAGTCAGTGCATGTTCGCTTTTAAAGCTCATGTACTGGCTCTCCCACGGATGCCGGGTGAAGAGGGTTTTTATAACCCTAAACCCTTAAGGCGGGAGGTGAAGAAAAAAAAAAAAAAAAAAAAAAAAGAGAAAAAAGTTTGTCGCGGCTATTGCTCATCATGGCTATTTTGGCGATTTGCAGAAAGCCAAGTTTGGATTTATAATGTAATTTTTGCGAGTGATGTTTCAGGGCCGATGTCCAGTGGATGTCCCCCCGGACAAACGCTGGTGGGACGTGTCAACAAATGTGTTGGTAAGATTCTTGCGACTTGCAATCAATTAAGACCGATTAATTAATTAATCCATCCGAACACATAATGTTGTAAAATCCGCAAAGTAAGTTTGCAGTATTCAAAAATTTATATCGGAAAATTAGTACCTTTTAGTCGTGTCGCGCGTGCACTGTACACGGTAAGGTATTTTCGAAGGCTACTAACCGCGTGTACACGCTAACGAGCGGCTACTGCTAGTACCCGCATGCACACACTAATTATCCTGGTAACCGTTTACACGCTAAGTAGTAAAGCACCCGATTACACGGTTACACGTAACTGTATTAACCGTGTTATTAACCGGCTACACGGCAACACGGTTGCCAAACGCTGAATAAGTTTTCAAGAAACAGAAGGAGGATTGTTTTACAAGACAGCATCAGCATTGTAATGACCGAGGGATGCGAACCACCCATCTTTATATCCGCAGACCCGCGAGCTACCATTTGAGCTACTGGGACAATGCTGATCGTCAGTATAAACCTTTCTATGTACATACTATAGAATAAGATTGAGCACACACATTGTGTATGAACATGAAGTAACACACGCGGCAAATCACTTGCGGACGGTTGAAAACTAATTTGCGAACTCCAGCAGCAAACGAACACTTTTTTAATGGCTACACTAAGTCGGAAAACGGATAGTGTAAGCGGTTACGTCATGTGTTTAGAGTAACCGTTTACACTATCCGTTGAAAGTAAGTTACAGTATCCGTTTAGAGTAAACGGTTACACTATCCGCGGCTACTGTTCCTTAACGTGTACACGCTATAACCGCGGGTAGTAACCCTACCCGTGTACACGCTAAGCTTAAGTTACATGCGTGTACACGGTTTGTGCCTTGTAACCGTGCCCAGCCCCACACTGAATGACTTATCGTTTCTTCTGCGTTACAGAATGTCACGACAAGACCCGAAACTGCTATCTGAGCCTAGGAGAATGCTACAGCGATTACGAAACCAAAATCCAGCGCTATGTGGGAAATGTGTCCACGACGAAGACTGGGAAGACCTGCCAGCAGTGGGACAGTGACACTCCCCACGCCCACACATATGGCAAAGAATACGGCGCCACGAATTACTGTCGCCACCCGGACGGAAACTCCGTGGGCCCCTGGTGCTACACCACTGACCCCAACACTCGCTGGGAGTACTGCTTTGAGATGTGCGAGCCAGATTGGCCAGAACCAGGTACATGCACGGTCCTATTAAGTCCTATTGATATGTACTATTGATACTCTTGATAGCACGTACACAACGACACTCCGACAAACTGCACACTGCACTAGTATAGTACGTACACACCTATGACGAACAAGTCACTAGCCTAATTGTTCTTCTGTGTTGACCTTTGGAGTTTCGACCGTGACCATTTTGACTCGAAATTGGTGATCAACTCGAAAACTGATCAATCCAACCAGGGACCACCGGGCCGGTCCCGGGCCGATTCCCGGCAAACAGCGGGCCGGCTGGGGCTGACCGGGCCGACTGCAACGGCCCCGGGCCAACCCGGGGCCGGTGGCGGGCCGCGGGCCGATGCCGAGCCGGGCCGGGCCCGGGGCGGGCCGGAGCCGGCCCGGTGAAAATGACTGCGGCCCCGGGCCGGCCCGGGGCCGACACTTGGCTTAGCGGCCGATCTCAAATTTCGAGCCTCCTCAAAGATCTGGGTCTTTTCCGTTATTCCCCCGCCAGCCGTAATTTCTGTTATACTTGACCAAATTGCATAATGTTGGTACTAAACGACTCCCCTTGACCTCAGGACTTCGAAAATACACTTTTTTAAAAATTTTAAAATTTTTAAAAAATGTTAAAATTTTAAAATTTTGCTTTTTTTTTAAAATTCTATTCCTGGAACAACGCCCCGACAAGCGCAACAAATTAAGTTGAGGAACCGCTGTCACGGTGTAAATTTTCCCCCGGTGTAAATTTTCCCCCCGGAAAAATTACCCCGGTGTAAATTTTCCCCCCGGAAAATTTGCACCGGGGTAGATTTTCCGGGGGGAAAACTCACACAAACCATATAATTTGACTATTTTGAATTTGTTTTTTCAAAACTGAAGATTTTCGCCATAAATTTAGTTATGTTTATGTTTTTTTATTAATTTTCAATATTTAAAATATGCACCGGGGTAAATTTTCCGGTGGAAAAATTTACACTACTGTTTTGAACTTTTCGAAACTGGAGATCTTGACGATAGCTGCATTTTGCCTGACTTTCATTCAGTGTAACCGTAACGGCTATAGCTATAGCGATAGCTGCGACCGTTTGCTGTTTATATACCATATATATCGACGCTGCTACCGCAGTCGCCGGCCGGCCGGTAAAAGCCGGCCGTTGGGCCGGCTAAATTTAGCCGGCCGGCCGGTCGGTCAAAATCAGCCGGCCGGCCGGCTGGTTAAAAACACCGGCCGGCCAGCCAGATTCGACCGACTGACAAAATTAGGCCGGCATAACAATCTGACAGGCTAAGTTATGTCAAAATGACACTCTAGAATTGGATGAATTGGTCCTTTCCAAAAATTCGGCCACTCCGGCCGGCCGACTTTTACCGGCCGGCCGGCCGTCCACGCCGGCCCGGCTGGACGGCGGTCGGCGGCTTTCAACACCGGCCGGTCACCAACTCTACCTATTATAGCCAAGTCGCCTGGGATCGGCACGGGTCGCTGCGACTCATCGCCAGGGGCAATTTTGGTGATTTTAAGGGTCGATTCATTGGGACAACAGATAAAAGGACGTCCAGATATACTGAATGTCAGAACGGCTGATCGATTCATACTTTCGGCCGTTCTGCCGTATATGCCCGTTCATCCGTACTAAACGGCACCCTTTCATTTTGTCTTATGTCCGGCAAAGTTAAATTCAGTTCAACTCCGCCGTCATTTTAAGGCATCGGACACACAAACAAAGTATGAATCGCACATTTGTCCTGTACTTCCGTATGTATACATTAATGTTTTATTTTAATGTTTTAATCAAAAGTGAAATAATTGAAACAAATAGTTCTAATATCGCTGGTTAAGTCGTTATCCGTCGCGCTGTTCTATTTGAAAGCGCAAGCATTCGACTCGAATGATTCGAGTCAGCTGAAGACACGTAAACAGATGTATATTCTTTTTGTTATAGGTGTATCGAAATTTTTTCGACGATTACAAAATAGTTCAAATAAATTTGAAATTTTTACGCAATAGCAAAAAAAACAGAATTGATGCCAAGCAAGTTTTCTTCATTCATGATCAAATAGTCGTTGAAAACAATTACTCGCCAAAGTCACTCACTCACTACCCTAAATGCTACCTTAAAAATCATGACCAAAAACTTTGATTAAACCCTTTTTTGCCCTTATTGCAAGTTCATTATTTTTCACTCATTTTCGCGGCAATTAATACTAAAATGAAAATTTTTGCGTGTTAAGGTTTCCGTCAGGTCAGCGCATTTTGAGCCTAAAATATGCTCTTAGGAGTTAGGACTGGAGAGTAGACGGGGATTATATGTACAATTACATGTGCGAGCTTTCACTTGCCTCATCTGTACACATACAAGCGCCAATAACACTGTTCAGGGCCCGATTTATCGAAGCTAAATATTCGTCGTTGAAAAAATTTTTAACCGCAAATCTTCAACGGCGACCACTAATTGTCGCCGTTGTAATTGTATGCATATGTGTTAAGTTCAGCGTTTGCCAATGCTTCAATGAATCGAAATTTTCGACACTGAAAATTTAGCTTCGAAAAAAACGGGTCCAGATACCTAATCTATGTTGTATGATATATACCCATACATTCGAAATTCATAGGGTGGATTTCACGAAGGTGGTTTTACTAAACCATGGTTTTACGCACGTTTTTATATGGTTTGCACATAATTTCATTACGAAATATCGTTCGATTCGTTACGAATTTCGTAGATTTTCTAAAACCATGGTTTTAGCGCAGTTGAAATTTGAAACCTGCAGCACAGCAGGTCTCTGTTTTGCTGAAATTTCAGCTGAGCTAAAACCATGGTTTAAGAAAATCTACGAAATTCGTAACGAATCAGGCGACATTTCGTAATGAAATTATGTGCAAATCATATAAAAACGTACGTAAAACCATGGTTTAGTAAAACCACCTTTGTGAAATCCACCCATAGACTTTTGTCTAGTAGGGTTGTTTTGATGCGACCCATTTTCAATTGATTTGATTTGATTTCATGTGGCCTTCTCAAAAATCAATTGATTTGATTTGATTTGATGTGGGCTTCTCAAAAATCAATTGATTTGATTTGATGCGGGCTTCTTGAAAATCAATTGATTTGATTTGATTTGATTTGGACCATTTTGAAAATCGATTGATTTGATTTGATTTGGACCTTTTGAAAATCGATTGATTTGATTTGATTTGATGCATCAAAAATCAAAACTGCATCAAAACTAGTTTTGATTTGATGCAGTTTCTACATGAAAACAACCCTATTGTCTAGTCTATAGCTATCACAGCCTAAAAATAAATATGTTGATAAAAATGAATAAAAATACATAAAAATAAATACATTTATTGACAAAATGGCCAGTTTTGAAAAAATAAGTTCAAAACAGTCAAATTATATGGTTGGTGTGAATTTTCCCCCCGGAAAATGTACCCCGGTGCAAATTTTCCGGGGGGAAAATTTACACCGGGGTAATTTTTCCGGGGGGAAAATCCACAGGGGGGAAAATTTACACCGTGACACCGCCATTGCGAGATTAACACTTTCAACTAAACCCGGGATTCTGTTTAGTCATTATCCGGGATTTTGCAACGTGGGAACATTTTAAATTTTCGCGCTATGCCTACATATATGCATATTCTATCTGCCTACTACGCACTCTTGATACTACGGATACATATTATGCTTACACTGTAAACATACGCCTATTTTGATGTTTTATGCTTATTTCGGCATTCCGGAAACCAAGTATTAGCGTTCCAGGAATAGAATTTTAAAAAAAGTGCAAAATTTTAAAATTTTAAAATTTTTTAAAAATTTTAAAATTTTTAAAAAAGGGTATTTTCGAAGTCCTGAGGTCAAGGGGAGTCGATTGGTACCAACATTATGAAATTTGGTCAAGTATAACAGAGTCCCTAGACCCCCTAAGCCACTACGGTCTCTCCTGCTCCGGACCCATTCGATCCACAGCCCCCTGTGATTTTTTCTAATTATTTTTACTTAAATTTTAATTATAATATAATCCTAAGTCGTCATACAAGTACTTTATAGCACGACCGATCCTATTCTCATACATCTGAATGCGCGCATGCAAAGAAACCCTCGTGCAATGCACTCAAGCGCTTTCCTTTGCACAGCGTGAGTATGAATACATGAGAGCACGCTTGATCGTGCTACAACGTTATACTTGTTTTATGCAATCTGCTTTTTATGCTGCAGACTGCGTGGACGAAGAGCGCAACTGCTATAAACGAACGGCCGAATGCAAAGGAGAAGCCTATCGTGGCAACCTTAACAAAACAATTAATGGATATACTTGCAAAACCTGGAGCTCCGACTATCCCTTCTCACACTACTTCGGAAAATGGTATGGAAACACCAACGCGTGCCGTAATCCATATGGAGAGTGGAGTGTCCCAGTCTGTGACACCACTGATCCCAACATGGAGTGGGACTACTGCTTTAAATTGTGCCCGGAGTAACCCTGAGCAAATGCCGGACCCGAAACGGACTGAACAAGATAACGATTGCCGATGAACAATTATGCGATCCTATAACCTAACCTAAAATCATTGTATCAGGTTCTGATAAATAACATCCTTAATTTAATGGTTAATGTTTCCAGAAACCAAAGTCTGACAAACTAGCAGGCCCCAAAAGGAGCAAGGTTCCTTCGCCGAGTGCAAATTTTGCTTATGTTACCAAAGAGACTTCAGCTTCCCCTTTACCTTCGTGTATTTCCATGTATAGAAAGCACTAATACCTGTGTAAAGTTACTTTAGTTAGTTTTCGTGCTTATATGTTGCATTCACACTATAAATTCAACAATTTTGCCGAAAGCACATGCCATAGTTGCCGAAACTCCTTGTGATTTTAGCACACAGTCACATATATATTTTGAGTTTTGACAAGACAATGTCCTGTCAAAACAGTTTTTGCAGGCAAAAGTTACGTATTTAAAAAACAACAATGGGGTCGAACCTATGAATTATAACAAAATTCATACTAGCGCTTTTGACCACTCGGCCACCCCACTTCGATCCGTAACGATATTTGGCAATGACTGTTTAGAAGGAAAGTAAGAAAATCACGTGATTAGCACGTGAAATTAAATTAAATTTATTGCAATAAAGCATAATATCTCAATATTCAGAGACTTTATATGCAACTTGTTTACACACAATTTTAAAGTAATATTATATGGTAGCAGTGACGCAATAGAGAAACACAAAAAATGAGTACAGTACGTTGACAAGTAGAAAACAAGAATTGCCGTGTGCAAACGTGTCTGGCCAATCAGTATTCTGCGTTTTTATTATAACTAAATATTTAGTGACTTAGATAAAAATCTCAGTCTCTGATATATATCCGTTCTGCGGTTAAAAGCTTGATGCTTAAAAATTTGACCAAAGCTTCAATGCTTGATGGAGTTGAGTTGCTCATTATCTGGATAAATTGCTGAAGGTTTTAAGAGCTAGACACACTGAAAGACCGGATATCACTGTAAGCAGGACAATCTAATAAAAAATGCAGTTCATTCTCAACTGTCCTCATTTCACAGACTCTGCATAAACGCTGGTCACTGGAGTGCGATGCGACTCCCTGCGATCCCAGCGCCCACGCTCTATTTCAAGGTCGTGAGAACGCAGTCTGAATGTTGCTAAGGTTCTCATTAGTTTTGAGCTCACATAATATTGTCAAGAAAATATCGAAACCAAAGCGCAGTTTATATTGAGCATAAAGGTCTAAACTGGACATGCTAAGAATTTTTGGTTTCCATTTTACTACAAGAAATCAATCTACCAAGCGTTTACGGCATACATTCAATAAACGAATGGTGTTAGGAACTCTTGCCTTTGCCAGAAGTGATTCAAACACATATGTTACTCCCCCAAGTCACCCCAGCCTCAGATAAGAACAAGTAAGCTTGAATGTACACTTTTGGTTCAGTGCGTTTGTCAGTAAAGTGCGCTAAAAGGCCCTAAGTAGAACTTAGTTGGACAGTTCTAACACAAACCACATCAAGCCAATCAGGCTGAAACTTGGCATAGTACCTACATAGTAGCCCACATGTAAGCGCAAAATTGTATGATCCGGATTTCTGATATTATTTTCAAATCTAAAATCAAGGGCGACATGTGAAATAAAGGCCGTTTTTTGAGCTTGCCATATTTAAGTGATTTTACATTAATTTGGCGTCATTTCTCAGGCCATGGACAAAAATTTTTAAAAATGGATTGTAAGGCTTCAGGCCTTACAGGATCATAGGGGTTGAGATATGACGTTAGACTATCGAATATTTCAAAAATCAGCTTTGTCAGTGTTGACAAAAATTTTGAGTAAAGGGACGCTTTGCAACCACAAAAAAAATTTTTTGCGCCTATGATTTACAGGTAAAAAAGGTTTACAGGTATCTTTGGGAACCCCTAGTAAAAAATTGGCAAAAGCATTGGTTCCAGTTTGTCACATCTGCGACGCGCCTTTGCTTCGGCTACATTGTGTGAAACTTTGAAGCGAATCGGAGAACCTAAAATTTTCACTTATATATACAGGTAGCCCCCTCCCTTAAGGTGGTAGTGTCGCCAAAGCAGTTTTGCTCATAGGCTGCGGAATGAGAACTTTTTGCTTTGAAATTGTATGTTCACTGAGAAACTAGTGAAATGCCATAATATGGTGTCAAATAAATACTGCCAGACACTAGACTACCAATATCTGCCAATGTTTTGAACCAATCACCATTTGTAAGTAGACATCACACAATAGGGACATGAAAGTTCAAAAAATCAAGCCAGATATCAGATTGGCCAGCTTGTGAAGTACATGTAATGTTTTGACGCACGATTTTTTGCCACAAATAAGAAAATGAAAAATAAAGGTTCGTTTTTCTTTTGATTTCAAAATAAGTGTCTAAATTTTTTACAATTTATCATTATTGCTGTGAGTGCTGTACAGGTTACGCACAATTTCACAGTTCAAACAGGCATTACTCCACAACCACTCAAGCAATTTGCACTAAATTTTGTGTGCATAAACTAGAGTATATGTGCTTTTACTTTTTGTAAAGAATCTAAACAAAGTTTTTTAATTGTGACGAAATTATCGAATGTGAATAGGTTTTCAAAAATTCATTTTTCCGACTTTGCGTCTTCACTGCTAATTGTATGCTGCATCAATTTTTCTGAAACTTGGCAAAAATATTTACCTTAAAACATATTTTCAGAATATAAAGAACAATGACCTATCTTTCATTGAAAAAGTTTTATAGTCGCGCAAAATCGACTGCTTTCGCGACACTACCGCCTTAATTGAGGAAAAAAGACCCGTTTCACCATATACGGCTAATGTGGGTGTCATGTTTTTGACACACATTAGCTATTTAAGAAAATTTAGATAAATTCTTTTAATAATATCGGAAGGATTGTGCGACAATGCAAAATTTTGACTGTTCCATGTAAGTTAGCCCCAGATCTCGCAGCCGTAGTGCAGCACTGAAGTTACACACATAGCTATCCAAAAGTTGTAATTAAATTTACGTCTTTAAGACAAAAAATTTAGTGACAATGTGTTGCAAATAGCAGGAGGAAGATCGCGCAACATTTACAGGGTTACCAACAGTTGATGTTAACAAGATACCATGGTTAGACGCTAAGGAACTTGAATACTGAAAACTATCAACAAAACTGAGATTGCAGTTTTTGTTAAAAAACTATTTTTCTACAACCATGTTCCTTCTTGATCGAAAACACATAACCTCTGATGTATCGCAATTTACCGACAGTCTCCAATGATCACAATAAAGCTGGTAATAACTTCTGTAAATTTTCAAAACTCTCTGCGAATATAATTAAATCGTCCGCGTAGAATAATAGGCTAAATAAATCGAAGCACAGTTTAGTACCAAAGGGTCAATATTACTTGAAGCAAAAAAGTCATGAAGGTCATCTAGGTATATAAAAGTTGTCATACATGTAGCCTGAAAAGGACCAGCGCATCTGCCTGTTCCAGAACATAGAGTTCTGCCACGAGCAAGTTTTCCGGGCCGGGCCCGGGCCGGGCCGACTAGGGCGCTTTGGGCCGGGCCCGGGCCGGGCCGACTAGGGCGCTCTAGTACGTTGATGGCCCTGGGCTTGCGAATTTCTAGACCCGGCCCCGGCGGGCGGCGCACGGCCCGGGGACCGGAATTTTACGGGCCGGGCGCCGGGCCCATTTCTGAAAAATTTCTCCGGGCCGGGCCCGGGCCCAGCCCGCGGCCCGCTACAGACCCAGGCACAACACAGGCAGGCTGGAGAGTGTCTCACTCTTCTTCTATATAGAATGAGACGCGTTTATGTACTCTTGGTAGTACCTAACTGATGCAATCAATAAGCAGGGAGAAATCTATTCTTAATTACGGTGTTGTTCGTTAGTACTGTAAAGTAACGAATTAGCCGATTTGTTGTACCTGTGTATGTTAACGGTTAGGACACACGGATAATCAACGTAGACACGATTAGTTACCAGCTAGTTGTCCAGTTATTGGCCCTCAAAGGGATCACTGTAAGATTTGGAAAACCGTGCTCAGATAAGTAGTGTTTTTGTAACCAACACTAAGAGGTACACTACATATAAAGCTATACCACCACCTTGAAACTAAAACGGCCTATTTCTTCAACTTGAGACTTCACACAAACAAGAGTACATAATAGGAAGAGTATGACACTCTTCCCTATCCTAGCTAACCGGCCCGGACGATGCTCCGGCCGAAATAGCGCTTTTACGCTAAGACATGTCATGATTCGAGGGGGGGGTACCCCCCCACCTCGTTTCAGCAGACTGCCAGCTCGAAAGCGGTGGTGTCTTGATTTCAGGGGGGGGGTACCCCCCCTGGTTTCAGCACGTTGCCAGCATGGTGAGCTGGTGGTGTGCTGAAACGAGGGGGGTACCCCCCCCCCTGAAATCAAGACACCACCAGCTCACGCTCACCATGCTGGCAACGTGCTACCAGGGGGTACCCCCCCCCCCCTGAAATCAAGACACCACCGATTTCGAGCTGGCAGTCTGCTGAAACGAGGGGGGTACCCCCCCCCCCCTGAAGTCAAGACACTTCCCGGTTTTGAGGGGGGGTCCCCCCCTGAAATCAATACATGTCATGATTCGAGGGGGGGTACCCCCTGAAATCAAGGCGTAAAAGCGCAATTTCGGCCGGAGCATCGTCCGGGCCGGTTAGCTAGGATAGGAAAGAGTGTCATACTCTTCCCTATTATGTACTCTTGACACAAGGCATTCAAATTTCATCTAAATACTTTTATGCATTTTAGACCAACGCATCTACGTTGTTCGGCTTAACCAATAAGCGTTCGCCCAGTACACAAGTTCTACTGGAAATGTCAGCAAAGCATGTAATTGTGAAGTTGTCTTATCTCAGGGTTTAGCAATGTTTGATCAGACTTCAATCCGCTAATGAAAACTAGAAACAGCCGGCCTTATGTAATTACCAAAGCTTATGTTACCCTTGTATCAAGAATATACATAAATATGGACAAAGAATACAGAATAAAACTTTTATTCAATTACAATTAATTACATCAATTACAATTCAATAGCTACAAAACAATGAGATAACAATAACTGTACAACATAGTTTTGGTACGATATCCCAAAAAAATCTTATTCCGCTTTCATGACAACAATATGGCATATGCAAGGTATTCAATCAACGCGGAGTGAATTTTTTTTATACGGATTTACGAAGACATGGATATGAATCCGCAACTAATAAAGCCACCCGGCGAAAGGTTCGACATACTTTTGCAATTCGAGTGTCATTTAGCGAACAATTTTAGTCTAATAGCCAAAGTTAATTATGCGGATTACCGGGCACATTTTACTACTGCAAATATGCATCCACCGTATATTTATTCTTTACTTTGTACAAGCAATTATTTTATTCGTAGTAATAACTTTTTTAAAAATCAGTTTTATTCTTTCTCAAAAATTTCTAAAAAAATTGCTGAATTTTATAATAATTTCAAAACATAAGACAAATTCTACAAAATTACAATTAGGCAAATTTCAAAATAAATCTTACTTGAGATATTGTACCGTACACAATTCAAACCATCTGAGCTAATTGTGTTTCGTCTAGTATTATCAAATTCATATTTGTCCCCATTTTCAACATACGACCGCCATATTCAAGGCCCAAATTAATAGTTTCCGTTCAGACGGCATGAATAAGCCCAGTCTTAATAAAATAACAAAACTCTTAAATGCAAAACTAGCTAACTATTAGCTATCTCATCATTTCGCCCGCCCGCCGGAGCGTGATCTGGTGCTGGTATTGTCTCTGCTGCTGTTCCTCGCGGGCTCTGATTTCCTGGGTCAGGTGCGCTGACTCGGACAGGAAGGCCAGGAATCCTTTGGTGCACTTATTGGCGTAGTGGCCCTTTTCGCCGCACTAGAACATAAACCATCTACGTATTAAATACATACATAGAGGATGTTGCCCCCCCCCCCTAAAATCGTGGGTCCAGCCAGGTGGGAGGCGCCAATTAACATATTGTGCAATGAAGTGTAAAAATGACACTTTTGTGAAAATAACGTTTTTGGACGATATTTCAGCATTTTTTGAAAATTTCACAAAATTTAGGGTATTTTTTGTCGACCAGGGCGCCCTTTCAATAAACTCACAGGCTCACAAATGTGAGATTTGTTAGTATATACTAAATCACGTGACTCGTAATAAATATATACACGTATAATTTCATTATACCAAAACGAATCCGAGCCAATAGTCAATCCAACAGTGCTTCTTAGGACACGGACTGTTTTCATCACAATTTAGTCATAGGCGACTATGGTTTTATTTCAAAAATATAATAAACCAAGATTTCCGTATTTTTGGAGGAACCTAACAAAACAGTATATAAAACCTTGAAAACGAAAGAAAATTTCTTCTCAAAATCGAAAAGAATTTCTAAAAATACTACTGGCAGCCGAAGAAGTTCACTAACCTTATAGCACGTGACTTCATCTAGCGGTTTTTGACGTTGTTCGGCGGGCATCTAAAAACAAAATATCAATAGACATTTTGCATATAAAAGAATATTATGCATGAACTCTAAATTAATTGGCGAACCAGAAATCTGTAGCCAAACTGCGCAATACTAATAAAAATAATACAAAAGCATTGAGTACTAAAGCAAACTGCTTATTAACAGCTTCAAAAGAAAACCGACAAGCATACACCTAAACACCGACGAAAAGCCATCCTCGCTTAGTTAGGCTAGTGCTTTTGCATGTGTATGGTTTGCACGCTATTGGCTCAAATTTGATTTGAGGCTTGTTTCCATAATTTCAAAACGTAACCAACTTTAAAATCACACCAATTAATACTTATCTCGAAGAAGCAGCATCATGTTTTCGCGATAAATGGATGACAAGCCAAACGGCTGTAAGTATGAATTAGACTATATTATTTTCTACAGAATAAAGTCTAAAATTTATACGTACAACGTACTCATATAATTTTTGCTGAAATCCACCCAAACAGTGTCAATGCTCAACTGAATGACTGACATACATAGATGCACACAGTGTACGTAGAGTTTCCTAACCTCCCCCTCGAGGGAATCAGCATCCCCTCCCTTCAACCCCCATGGCCCGTAACCACTTATGATGGCCAAAAAAGTGCAGCGAAAATTCCGTATATTATAATATATAAATTAAGAAAATCTTTCGGTTCCGGCCAAACAAGTGTCCCAAACATGAGTTAAAAATCGAAAAGATTTCCAATCAAAATTTTTCCAGCTGTCAAAACAAAACAAGGATTTGCCCTTCCCATCTCAGTCGGGCCCGAGGGTTCGGCCGGACCCCCCCTCGCAGATTGCTCCCGTCATCTCTGAGGTCCAATTCTTAAAATGGATTAAACGGATTACATTAAAGTTTGTTTGCGTAATAACTTATTTCGATGTTGAGGTAGACTTAAAGTCGCTATCGCAAATTTCATATGAATTGATAAACGATGTCATGAGTTATTGGCAAAACAAATTTTAATCTAATCCGTTTAATCCATTTTAAGAATTGGCCTGGGACCTACGGTGGTTCTGGCAGCCTCCATGGCGCGGACAATGCCGGGCAGTCTCGGGCAATTGGTCACTTTGTGTCCGGGCTCGCCGCAATGATGGCAAACGATGGGCAGACCAGTGATGGCACTGCGATAGCCAAAGTTCTCCATCCGGGGAATGTCAAAACCGGGACTGAAATTAATGTAAAAAAATATAATAAAATATAGATTTCTAGTTATTTTTTACTAACATTTAAGAAATGTACTTGCGGGAGGTTAAAGTAAACCAATACATTCGTCTACAAAAAAATCCAACACAGACTTCAGCACAATAAGTTGAGCAATCCGGTGTTTTGTTTACCAAAAAAAAAATCCAACAAGCAAATACCATTTTTGGACACAAGTTGACTGTAAATTATGCTTGCTCCCAAACCGTAATTGTCCTGGCTTCAAGTTTAAGCTTTATAAACAATCCAAACTCAAAACATGCAGTTCAAAATGTTTAATAATGCATATTGTTCAAAAATGCATATTTCAGTGCGAGCTACAGCTAATAATAATTGAAATTTCTCCAACATGATCCAGAATAATAGTCATACAAACAAATAGACGTAGACATCATACAAAACAACAAAAAACAAAAACAGGACATGAAAAACAAACACGATGTAAAACTGACTGAAAATGTTTGCAACCGGGTCCTTCGACGCAAAAACCGTTCATGTAAGCAATACACATCACGCGACGACGGTGCCGGTGCTTACAGGTGGGCCCTGAAACAGTAACAGACTAGCGACCAAGTTTTGGTCAAAATAGCCCTGCTTTCGTCTATTATTGCGGTCAATTATCTTGAAAAATTTGGAAAATATTGCACTTAGTAGAGAAAACAAAGGCCGTGACAAACGAAGAAATCTCTGGCTTTTGTGCTACCGCCCCCAGATCCCTCTACACTACGGAGCAAATTTGGAAAAACATTTTCGGATCCGCCACTGGCAGTATCAGAAAAATATATAAAATGCGCTCAAAATATTTTTCAATTCCCTTCCTTTTCAAAATCCTGGCTACGCTCCTGACAGTATCGAATGCTGGATTCAGAACATATTATATAACAGCATTTCAAAAGCAAAAATATTTGTCTGGACTAATGTATATGAGCCCCGATTCAGTACATTTAACCCACTAGCAAATCCGGAATGACCTTAAAAGGAGACGTATAGACCATACATTAGGGATGGAAGTCTCGCTTTTTTTCCGAGACCGAGACTGGACTATTCTCGGGCTTTGACCGAGACCAAGACTTCCATCCCTACCATAATATTATATACATGCACACTTATTACGCTCGGAATATCAGACTGTGATAGACCTAGCCGAGGATCGTAGTCAATGGTGTAGAATTGTGGGTTCAATGGCGACTGATCCAGGGCCATCATGAGCAGGACGCTGTTTATTGCTGCTTAAGTCAAGTCAAGTACATTATAATATTATCCGCACATGGTGTCGGAAAACCATACCGTTTCGGCAAAACCCTCTATCATACCACGGACAGTCTTTTATTCGGCTTTCAGGGTCTACGTGTCGGAAGGGGCATTCTTTGTTACTGCATGCATCTGAAAAGGTTATTATATAACCGACAACAACTTACCAAACAGCTAAGATATTTTGCCAAATGGCTTTTTAAAACTGCCCGTAGAAAGTGGGCATTATTTTCAGATTTCATAAAAGCAAGCACTCTCTTGACCACATCCTCACAAAAACGCAGTCATATTTTCACTGCTTTCAGGAATACTTAAAATTTAGGCTATTAAAAGTGTCTCTAATCAATACGCCATGTCATACGTTAAAACCCAGAGATGCACGGGTTTTTTATTACGGGAAGAATCGCCATGGGAAGATGCTCGATCCCAGGCGAAAGGGAGGGTGGTTACTGGATTTGGCTATATTCCGGCGACACTCGGAAAATTTTTACGACTTTTCGATGTTTTTTTTAGCAATTTTTCTGACACAGCCGAAATTTTTTTGCAATATTTCGTTTTTTACGCATTTTTGGGGCCCTTTTTTGGCTATCAAATGGGGGGTGGGGGGAGTTGAGGCCTATGCGGGGGGGAGCGGGGGTGAGGACATCCTAAGAGAGAAGTACACGCTCCCCTACCCCCCCTATGTGCATTCGTAAACCTGAAAATAATGCCCACTTTCTACGGGCAGTTTTAAAAAGCCCGTTGGCAAAATATCTTAGTGTTTGTAAGTTGTTGTCGGTTATATAATAACCTTTTCAGATGCATGCAGTAACGAAGAATGCCCCTTCCGACACGTAGACCCTGAAAGCCGAATAAAAACTGTCCATATAAATAGAGGGTTTTGCCGAAACGGTATGTTTTCCGACACCATGTGCGGATAATATTATAATGCTTAGCTTAAGACTAAGCAGCAATAAACAGCGTCCTGCTCATGATGGCCTAGAATAGTCGCCATTGAATTTCACAATTCTACACCATTGACTACGATCCTCGGCTGGCTTGTAGCAGTCTAATCTCCGACGTAATAATGTAGTGTATATAATATTATGCATAGGGATGAAAGTCTTGGTCTCGGTTGAAGCCCAGAGATAGTCCAGTCTCAGTCTCGGAAAAAAGCGAGACTTCCATCCCTAATGTATGGTCTATACGTCTCCTTTAAATTCATTCCGGATTTGCTAGGTGTAAAATGTACTGAATCGGCTGATATACATAGTCCAGACAAATATTTTTGCTTTTGAAATGCTGTTATATAATATGTTCTGAATCCAGCATTCGAATACTGTCAAGAGCATCCAGGATTTTGAAAAGGAAGGGAATTGAAAAATATTTTGAGCGCATTTTATATATTTTTCTGATACTGCCAGTGGTGGATCCGAAAATGTTTTTCCAAATTTGCTCCGTAGTGTAGAGGGATCTGGGGGCGGTAGCACAAAAGCCAGAGATTTCTTCGTTTGTCACGGCCTTTGTTTTCTCTACTAAGTGCAATATTTTCCAAATTTTTTAAGATAATTGACCGCAATAATAGACGAAAGCAGGGCTATTTTGACCAAAACTGGGTCGCTAGTCTGTTACTGTTTCAGGGCCCACCTGCAAGCACCGGCACCGTCGTCGCGTGATGTGTATTGCGTACATGAACGGTTTTTGCGTCGAAGGACCCGGTTGCAAACATTTTCAGTCAGTTTTACATCGTGTTTGTTTTTCATGTCCTGTTTTTATTTTTTGTTGTTTTGTATGATGTCTACGTCTATTTGTTTGTATGA
The DNA here is from genome assembly GCA_030248245.1 of Trissonchulus sp. WLG1_4. Taxonomy (NCBI): domain Eukaryota; kingdom Metazoa; phylum Nematoda; class Enoplea; order Enoplida; family Ironidae; genus Trissonchulus; species Trissonchulus sp. WLG1_4. Next base: position 6,767 of record JASANF010002431.1, on the reverse strand, counting down.
CTATTATTCTGGATCATGTTGGAGAAATTTCAATTATTATTAGCTGTAGCTCGCACTGAAATATGCATTTTTGAACAATATGCATTATTAAACATTTTGAACTGCATGTTTTGAGTTTGGATTGTTTATAAAGCTTAAACTTGAAGCCAGGACAATTACGGTTTGGGAGCAAGCATAATTTACAGTCAACTTGTGTCCAAAAATGGTATTTGCTTGTTAGATTTTTTTTGGTAAACAAAACACCGGATTGCTCAACTTATTGTGCTGAAGTCTGTGTTGGATTTTTTTGTAGACGAATGTATTGGTTTACTTTAACCTCCCGCAAGTACATTTCTTAAATGTTAGTAAAAAATAACTAGAAATCTATATTTTATTATATTTTTTTACATTAATTTCAGTCCCGGTTTTGACATTCCCCGGATGGAGAACTTTGGCTATCGCAGTGCCATCACTGGTCTGCCCATCGTTTGCCATCATTGCGGCGAGCCCGGACACAAAGTGACCAATTGCCCGAGACTGCCCGGCATTGTCCGCGCCATGGAGGCTGCCCGAACCACCGTAGGTCCCAGGCCAATTCTTAAAATGGATTAAACGGATTAATTAAAATTTGTTTTGCCAATAACTCATGACATCGTTTATCAATTCATATGAAATTTGCGATAGCGACTTTAAGTCTACCTCAACATCGAAATAAGTTATTACGCAAACAAACTTTAATGTAATCCGTTTAATCCATTTTAAGAATTGGACCTCAGAGATGACGGGAGCGATCTCCGAGGGGGGGTCCGGCCGAACCCTCGGGCCCGACTAAGATCGGAAGGGCAAATCCTTGTTTTGTTTTGACAGCTGGAAAAATTTTGATTGGAAATCTTTTCGATTTTTAACTCATGTTTGGGACACTTGTTTGGCCGGAACCGAAAGATTTTCTTAATTTATATATTATAATATACGGAATTTTCGCTGCACTTTTTTGGCCATCATAAGTGGTTACGGGCCATGGGGGTTGAAGGGAGGGGATGCTGATTCCCTCGAGGGGGAGGTTAGGAAACTCTCTACGTACACTGTGTGCATCTATGTATGTCAGTCAGTCAGTTGAGCATTGACACTGTTTGGGTGGATTTCAGCAAAAATTATATGAGTACGTTGTACGTATAAATTTTAGACTTTATTCTGTAGAAAATAATATAGTCTAATTCATACTTACAGCCGTTTGGCTTGTCATCCATTTATCGCGAAAACATGATGCTGCTTCTTCGAGATAAGTATTAATTGGTGTGATTTTAAAGTTGGTTACGTTTTGAAATTATGGAAACAAGCCTCAAATCAAATTTGAGCCAATAGCGTGCAAACCATACACATGCAAAAGCACTAGCCTAACTAAGCGAGGATGGCTTTTCGTCGGTGTTTAGGTGTATGCTTGTCGGTTTTCTTTTGAAGCTGTTAATAAGCAGTTTGCTTTAGTACTCAATGCTTTTGTATTATTTTTATTAGTATTGCGCAGTTTGGCTACAGATTTCTGGTTCGCCAATTAATTTAGAGTTCATGCATAATATTCTTTTATATGCAAAATGTCCATTGATATTTTGTTTTTAGATGCCCGCCGAACAACGTCAAAAACCGCTAGATGAAGTCACGTGCTATAAGGTTAGTGAACTTCTTCGGCTGCCAGTAGTATTTTTAAAAATTCTTTTCGATTTTGAGAAGAAATTTTCTTTCGTTTTCAAGGTTTTATATACTGTTTTGTTAGGTTCCTCCAAAAATACGGAAATCTTGGTTTATTATATTTTTAAATAAAACCATAGTCGCCTATGACTAAATTGTGATGAAAACAGTCCGTGTCCTAAGAAGCACTGTTGGATTGACTATTGGCTCGAATTCGTTTTGGTATAATGAAATTATACGTGTATATATTTATTACGAGTCACGTGATTTAGTATGTACTAACAAATCTCACATTTGTGAGCCTGTGAGTTTATTGAAAGGGGGCCCTGGTCGACAAAAAATACCCTAAGTTTTGTGAAATTTTCAAAAAATGCTGAAATACCGTCCAAAAACGTTATTTTCACAAAAGTGTCATTTTTACACTTCATTGCACAATATGTTAATTGGCGCCTCCCACCTGGCTGGACCCACGATTTTAGGGGGGGGGGGGCAACATCCTCTATGTATGTATTTAATACATAGATGGTTTATGTTCTAGTGCGGCGAAAAGGGCCACTACGCCAACAAGTGCACCAAAGGATTCTTGGCCTTCCTGTCCGAGTCAGCGCACCTGACCCAGGAAATCAGAGCCCGCGAGGAACAGCAGCAGAGACAATACCAGCACCAGATCACGCTCCGGCGGGCGGGCGAAATGATGAGATAGCTAATAGTTAGCTAGTTTTGCATTTAAGAGTTTTGTTATTTTATTAAGACTGGGCTTATTCATGCCGTCTGAACGGAAACTATTAATTTTGGCCTTGAATATGGGGGTCGTAGGTTGAAAATGGGGACAAATATGAATTTGATAATACTAGACGAAACACAATTAGTTCAGATGGTTTGAATTGACAGTTTTGATAGCCATTGGATTTTTATTAACATTATGTGTACCGTACAATATCTCAAGTAAGATTTATTTTGAAATTTGCCTAATTGTAATTTTGTAGAATTTGTCTTATGTTTTGAAATTATTATAAAATTCAACAATTTTTTTAGAAATTTTTGAGAATGAATAAAACTGACTTTTTAAAAAAGTTTTTAGAACGAATAAAATAATTGCTTGTACAAAGTAAAGAATAAATATACGGTGGATGCATATTTGCAGTAGGAAAATGTGCCCGGTAATCCGCATAATTAACTTTGGCTATTAGACTAAAATTGTTCGCTAAATGACACTCGAATTGCAAAAGTAAGTCGAACCTTTCGCCGGGTAGCTTTATTAGTTGCTGATTCATATCCATGTCTTCGTAAATCTGTATAAAAAACAAAAAATTCACTCCGCGTTGATGGAATACCTTGCATATGCCATATTGTTGTCATGAAAGCGGAATAAGATTTTTTTGGGATATCGTACCAAAACTATGTTGTACAGTTATTGTTATCTCATTGTTTTGTAGCTATTGAATTGTAATTGATGTAATTAATTGTAATTGAATAAAAGTTTTATTCTGTATTCTTTGTCCATATTTATGTATATTCTTGATACAAGGGTAACATAAGCTTTGGTAATTACATAAGGCCGGCTGTTTCTAGTTTTCATTAGCGGATTGAAGTCTGATCAAACATTGCTAAACCCTGAGATAAGACAACTTCACAATTACATGCTTTGCTGACATTTCCAGTAGAACTTGTGTACTGGGCGAACGCTTATTGGTTAAGCCGAACAACGTAGATGCGTTGGTCTAAAATGCATAAAAGTATTTAGATGAAATTTGAATGCCTTGTGTCAAGAGTACATAATAGGGAAGAGTATGACACTCTTTCCTATCCTAGCTAACCGGCCCGGACGATGCTCCGGCCGAAATTGCGCTTTTACGCCTTGATTTCAGGGGGTACCCCCCCTCGAATCATAACATGTATTGATTTCAGGGGGGGACCCCCCCTCAAAACCGGGAAGTGTCTTGACTTCAGGGGGGGGGGGTACCCCCCTCGTTTCAGCAGACTGCCAGCTCGAAATCGGGGGTGTGTGGATTTCAGGGGGGGGGGGGGGGGGGTACCCCCTGGTAGCACGTTGCCAGCATGGTGAGCGTGAGCTGGTGGTGTCTTGATTTCAGGGGGGGGGGGGGTAACCCCCACGTTTCAGCACACCACCAGCTCACCATGCTGGCAACGTGCTGAAACCAGGGGGGGTACCCCCCCCCCTGAAATCAAGACACCACCGCTTTCGAGCTGGCAGTCTGCTGAAACGAGGTGGGGGGGTACCCCCCCCTCGAATCATGACATGTCTTAGCGTAAAAGCGCTATTTCGGCCGGAGCATCGTCCGGGCCGGTTAGCTAGGATAGGGAAGAGTGTCATACTCTTCCCTATTATGTACTCTTGTTTGTGTGAAGTCTCAAGTTGAAGAAATAGGCCGTTTTAGTTTCAAGGTGGTGGTATAGCTTTATATGTAGTGTACCTCTTAGTGTTGGTTACAAAAACACTACTTATCTGAGCACGGTTTTCCAAATCTTACAGTGATCCCTTTGAGGGCCAATAACTGGACAACTAGCTGGTAACTAATCGTGTCTACGTTGATTATCCGTGTGTCCTAACCGTTAACATACACAGGTACAACAAATCGGCTAATTCGTTACTTTACAGTACTAACGAACAACACCGTAATTAAGAATAGATTTCTCCCTGCTTATTGATTGCATCAGTTAGGTACTACCAAGAGTACATAAACGCGTCTCATTCTATATAGAAGAAGAGTGAGACACTCTCCAGCCTGCCTGTGTTGTGCCTGGGTCTGTAGCGGGCCGCGGGCCGGGCCCGGGCCCGGCCCGGAGAAATTTTTCAGAAATGGGCCCGGCGCCCGGCCCGTAAAATTCCGGTCCCCGGGCCGTGCGCCGCCCGCCGGGGCCGGGTCTAGAAATTCGCAAGCCCAGGGCCATCAACGTACTAGAGCGCCCTAGTCGGCCCGGCCCGGGCCCGGCCCAAAGCGCCCTAGTCGGCCCGGCCCGGGCCCGGCCCGGAAAACTTGCTCGTGGCAGAACTCTATGTTCTGGAACAGGCAGATGCGCTGGTCCTTTTCAGGCTACATGTATGACAACTTTTATATACCTAGATGACCTTCATGACTTTTTTGCTTCAAGTAATATTGACCCTTTGGTACTAAACTGTGCTTCGATTTATTTAGCCTATTATTCTACGCGGACGATTTAATTATATTCGCAGAGAGTTTTGAAAATTTACAGAAGTTATTACCAGCTTTATTGTGATCATTGGAGACTGTCGGTAAATTGCGATACATCAGAGGTTATGTGTTTTCGATCAAGAAGGAACATGGTTGTAGAAAAATAGTTTTTTAACAAAAACTGCAATCTCAGTTTTGTTGATAGTTTTCAGTATTCAAGTTCCTTAGCGTCTAACCATGGTATCTTGTTAACATCAACTGTTGGTAACCCTGTAAATGTTGCGCGATCTTCCTCCTGCTATTTGCAACACATTGTCACTAAATTTTTTGTCTTAAAGACGTAAATTTAATTACAACTTTTGGATAGCTATGTGTGTAACTTCAGTGCTGCACTACGGCTGCGAGATCTGGGGCTAACTTACATGGAACAGTCAAAATTTTGCATTGTCGCACAATCCTTCCGATATTATTAAAAGAATTTATCTAAATTTTCTTAAATAGCTAATGTGTGTCAAAAACATGACACCCACATTAGCAGTGAAGTCGTAAAGTCGGAAAAATGACTTTTTGAAAACCTATTCACATTCGATAATTTCGTCACAATTAGAAAACTTTTTGTTTAGATTCTTTACAAAAAGTAAAAGCACATTTACTCTAGTTTGTGCACACAGAATTTAGTGCAAATTGCTTGAGTGGTTGTGGAGTAATGCCTGTTTGAACTGTGAAACTGTGCGTAACCTGTACAGCACTCACAGCAATAATGACAAATTGTAAAAAATTTAGACACTTATTTTGAAATCAAAAGAAAAACAAACCTTTATTTTTCATTTTTCTTATTTGTGGCAAAAAATCGTGCGTCAAAACATTACATGTACTTCACAAGCTGGCAAATCTGATATCTGGCTTGATTTTTTGAACTTTCATGTCCCTATTGTGTGATGTCTAGCTTACAAATGGTGATTCGTTCAAAACATTGGTAGATATTGGTAGTCTAGTGTCTGGCAGTATTTATTTGACACCATATGGCATTTCACTAGTTTCTCAGTGAACGTACAATTTCAAAGCAAAAAGTTCTCATTTCGCAGCCTATGAGCAAAACTGCTTTGGCGACACTACCACCTTAAGGGAGAGGGGCTACCTGTATATATGTATAAGTGAAAATTTTAGGTTCTCCGATTCGTTTCAAAGTTTCACACAATGTAGCCGAAGAGAAGGCGCGTCGCAGATGTGACAAACTGGAACCAATGCTTTTGCCAATTTTTTACTAGGGGTTCCCAAAGATACCTGTAACCCTTTTTTACCTGTAAATCATAGGCGCAAAAAATTTTTTTGTGGTTGCAAAGCGTCCCTTTACTCAAAATTTTTGTCAACACTGACAAAGCTGATTTTTAAAATATTCGATAGTCTAACGTCATATCTCAACCCCTATGATCCTGTAAGGCCTGAAGCCTTACAATCCATTTTTAAAATTTTTTGTCCATGGCCTGAGAAATGACGCCAAATGTAAAATCACTCAAATATGGCAAGCTCAAAAAACGGCCTTTATTTCACATGTCGCCCTTGATTTTAGATTTGAAAATAATATCAGAAATCCGGATCATACAATTTTGCGCTTACATGTGGGCTACTATGTACTATGCCAAGTTTCAGCCTGATTGGCTTGATGTGGTTAGTGTTAGAACTGTCCAACTAAGTTCTACTTAGGGCCTTTTAGCGCACTATACTGACAAACCCACTGAACCAAAAGTGTACATTCAAGCTTACTTGTACTTATCTGAGGCTGGGGTGCCTTGGGGGAGTAACATATGTGTTTGAATCACTTCTGGCAAAGGCAAGAGTTCCTAACACCATTCGTTTATTGAATGTATGCCGTAAACGCTTGGTAGATTGATTTCTTGTAGTAAAATGGAAACCAAAAATTCTTAGCATGTCCAGTTTAGACCTTTATAT